>PVIW01016857.1:0-15505 GCA_004026585.1 Noctilio leporinus | reverse complement strand
GCAGAAATATGTTTACTGATACTTCACCAAGGGCAAAGGAAATAAAAGAACAAATCAACAAATGGGACTATATCAAATTGAAAAGTTTCTGTTCAGCTAAAGAAAATATCAGCAAAATTCAAAGGGAACCAACTGTATGGGAAAACATAATTGCCAATGATACCTCAGACAAGGGTCTGATCTCCAAAATATACAAAGAACTAATGCGATTCAACACCAGGGAGACAGACAGCCCAATTAAAAAATAGGCAAAGGACCTGAACCGACAACTCAATGAGGAAGATATACAAAGGGCCCAGAGGCATATGAAAGAATGCTCAACATCACTAGTCATCAGAGAGATGCAAATTAAAACCACAATAAAATACCACCTCACACCTGTCAGAAAGGCAATCATCAACAAATCAACAAACAACAAGTGTTGGTGAGGATGTGGGGCAAAGGGAACCCTCTTGCACTGTTGGTGGGAATGTAGGCTGGTGCAGCCACTGTGGAAAACAGTATGGGGTTTCCTTAAAAAACTAAAACTGGAACTGCCTTTTGATCCAGCAATTCCACTACTTGGACTAGACCCAAAGAATCCTGAAACACCAATTCCTAAGAACCTATGCACACCTACGTTCATAGCAGCACTATTTACAATAGCCAAGTGCTGGAAACTGCCTAAGTGCCCATCAGTGGATGATTGGATCAAAAAACTTTGGTCCATTTACACAGTAGAATACTATATAGCAAAAAGAAGGAAGGAACTTGTACTCTTTGCAACAACATGGATGGAACTGGAGAGTGTTATGCTTAGTGAAATAAGCCAGTCAGTGAAGGACAAATACCGTATAATCTCACCCGTTACAGGACAATAATGAACAAAACTAACAACAAGCAAAACAGAACCAAATATATGAATACAGTGAACAGGCCTTCAGTGGTCGGGGGAAGGGGGAGGCAGAGGCAAGGAAGGGGAGCAGTTTAGACAAGAACCTAGTATAAAGGAACCATGGACATGGACAACAGGTGGGATGGACTTTGGGGGGAATGCATGGGTGGGGAGGGGGACAGAGGGGAGCAAAAAGGGAATGGATATATTACAACAACAATAAAATTTTAAAAAGGAGAAGAAGAATTTTATAGAAGGAAGAGCACTGAGATGGGAGTTAAGAATGTACCTGAAGTCCAGCCCCAATTATACCACTAACAAATGCTAAAACTTTGGATAAAATGTGATCTTCCTAGATCTCAGCCTCCCCTTCTCTAAAGTCAAGGGGTTAACTAACATTGGTGGGTATTTTTCTTCCTCACCAGCATCTATTTCCCTTCTTTCTGATCAGTATCTAAATTTTGTTTTGTCAAATGTAAGTTGAGTTCTGGGAAAAAGCAGGCACCCACTGAAGTAGACATTTGCACATTGTAGGGGTCCTAAACTGCCAGGGTCCCACTTTCCACTGCACTGCAAAATCCAATAAGGACTCGATATTTATTGCTAATCCCCTTCTGCAGTGGATCAGGTGTAGACATTGGATCTGGGCTCAACGTTTCCCCCAGAAATCTGAATCTAAGCACCCATTATCTCTGCCTGAGTTGTATAGCAATCCTGTGGCTGTGGGCAGGGGTAGCATCTGGATGGATGCTGTGATTTGAGGCCCCAGGAATTGAGGGCTGGGGTGTCTGGAAGAAAACAAGGGCTATTGAGAAAACCAAACTATATGAGGTCTGTCCAGAAAAAAATCCAGCCATTATTAATATTATAAGAAAGGTTTGCACAACATTGATGTAACCTGACAGCCAAGAAGAGTGGGCTGGAATGTGCATGTGTGAATAATGACAATTCTACTGTACTAGTCAATGGGGGCAGTAGACACCATTGAGTGAACATGTGTACTATGTGGCCATCGCATTCAATATGATTGAGTGAGTAGAGCAATAAATCTGCATCAAATTTTGCGTTAAGCTGAAACATTCCTCTGCAGAAACTATTTGGGTGATTCAGAAGGCCACAGCTGTGATCAAGTGGTGATTGGCAGCTTCATCAGGACAGTGTGCCTGCTCATGCATCACATCTTGTGCCAAGTTTTTTGGCAAAATATCAAATCACCCAGGTGACTCAGCCCTCCTACAGCCCAGATTTGGCCCCTACGACTTTTGCCTTTTACCAAAACCACCTTTGAAAAAGAAGAGATTTCAGACCACTGATGAGATTTAAGAAAATATAATGGGGCAGCTAATGGAGATTGGGGAGAACTGTGTGAGGTAACAATGTGCCTACTTTGAAGAGGACTGAGTTGTCATTGTTCTATGTATAATGTTCCTACGTACAATGTTTCTTGTATCTTGTATCTCCTTCAATAAATATCTCTAAATTTCATTTAAAAATAAAAATTAAAAAGAAATCTCCATCCCTTGCCATATCTCTTTCTCTCCTTGCTTTCTACACTGCTAACATCAAACAGCTTGCAGGTCCTGGTTCACACTTCTCCTCTACTGTGCCAGGAATGTCCTTTCTTCCTCTTCCTAACTATTACCAACCTTCAGGACAAATTCCAGGTATTTCATGTCTTCCATGAAGCCTCTTTGAATCCCAGGGAAGGTGTCTGTTTTTCTACTGTAAGCACCTGAATGTAAACCATATATCTGTTGTACTTAGCCCAGTCCCTCTCATGAAGTAGGTCCTAAAGAAAGGCTGGTTGAGTGAACAGAGAAAGACATGACTTATTATTCAAGAATTTCTATGAACTGTTCATTAACAAAGGAATAAAGGACCATTATGTATTTTTTAATAACATCTTTAAATGCTAATTTTACATAAAGCAGGTTTGGCACTATTGACATTTAGACTGTCCTGAACATTATAGGGTGTTTAGCAGCACCCCTGGTCTCTCCCCACTAGATGACAGTAGCTCCCCAAACCTCACTTGTGACAACCAAAAATGTTTCCAAACATTGCCAAATAGCCCTGGTGAGGAAGGAGGGACAAAATCACTCCCCCACTTCAGAAGCACTGATATAGATTGATGTTCAATACATATTTTGAATTTCATAATACCTGTGAAGGCAAGAATTCCCATAACATTTAATTTGGTCCCTTGAGATATCAATTATTCTCTGTAAGAGGAAATCTGCCATAGTTCATCATGTATTTTCAAAGGTATTTAAGTCAACTGTGTGTATAACTTTTAAGAGATTTTCTAATATAATTACCTTAAAAAGATGAGATCATGTTATTTATTATTCTATAAAAATGTAAGGTTTGTTTTTTATTTTTTTGAAAAATATACACATGCTGGTTCTGGCTGGTGGCGCAGTGGATAAGGAGCTAGTCTGAGAACCCAAAGGTCACTGGTTCTATTCCCCAGCCAGGGTACATAATGAGGTTGCAAGCCAGATCTCCAGCCAGGTCCTTAGCTGAAGGCAGGTGAAAGGCAACCATACATTGATGTCTCTCCCCATCTCAGCCTCTCTCCCTTTTTCTCTCTCTAAAAATAATAAATAAAATTTAAAAAAGAAAAAGAAAAATATACATGTGCTGATTCTCATCTGGAAAGGAGAGAGGTCTACTGTATAATTCAATTTGAAAGATGCTCTCCTCTGGCTGTGAGAGAAGTAGGGAAGGGACAAGGGAAGAAGGGAAGAAGGGAGAGGGAGGGGAAAAAGGAAGGGATTGTTTCAATATAAAATGTGGGGAGCTTTTATGTTAATTCCTTATTTGCTTTGCTCTCTGTATGATTCTAACCCACTGTTATTGGCCAGTGTGGTCAACATTAAACAAAGAACAATGATCTCTATTACACACCCTGATTAGACAACAGTCAATTCAATATTCTGGTTGGCAAAGTTTCCAATATTCAAAGTATTCTACTATTCATAAACACACTGAACATAAATACTATACAAAAATATTTTAGAAATTCTTTGAGGCAAAGGAAGCACCTCCTATGAGCGATGAATGGTGATTTTTTTAAATAAGTAACACAGACATGATCCCTGTACTCTGAAAGTTTATGATCTAGTAGGTGGATATAAAAATTAATGAAATAGTCACATTGATGGGGTTATAATTAGAAATTAAATAAACCCTACAAGGAATGTAATTAAGGAACATGACCTAAACTTAAGCAAATGACAACTGAATTGAGATCTGAAGAAGGAATCTAAGAAATTAAAAGAAGAGCAGTTGAAAGTTGAGGGGACAGCATAAGTAGATGCCTTCAGCTAGGGGACCACATCAGGCACTGAATGAAGAGAAAAACCTGGTAAAAGTGGGGCAGTCAGACAGCGCCTATTGGGCTTGTTGACAGCAGGAGAAAGAGATATCAACTGATCTAGTTGTAAAAAAAGCATTCTGACCGTGGTGTGGAGAACAGATTGGTAAATCAGAACAGAGCAGATGCAGAATATCAGCATCTTACCTATATCAGTATCTTCATTGTTCCTTGAAAACTTAGGCAGAAGATATCCTGTTCTACACATGAATGAACCTTGAACACACTAAGCTAAGCGAAAGAAACCAGTCAGAACAGGTCATTTGTTAGATGATATATAGAGAGACAGAAAGTAGATTAGTGATTGCTAGGGGCCAGGTGAGAAGAGAATGGGAGTGATTGCTGATTGGTACCAGGTTTCTTTTTGGGAAGATTATATGATAGTTATATTTCAACAAAGTTGTTTTTATTTTAACCCTCTTATTATGTCTTAGGAAATAAAAGTTCTGTGCTCCAAACTAAAAACAAGTTTAAAAGCCGACTTTTTTTTTTTTTTTTTTTCTTTCTAAAGATACCACTTATCATTTTCAGAGAGAGGGAAAGGGAGAGAGGGAGAGAGACATCAATGTATGGTTGCCTTTCACCTGCCTCTAGTTATGGACATGGCTGTAGACCTGACTTGCAACCTGGTTATGTGCCCTGACTGGGAATCAAACCAGCAACTTTTAGGTTCTCAGGTTAGTGCCTTACCCACTGTGCCACCAGCCAGGGCTTAAAAGCTGACTTTTTTTTTTTTTTTTTTTTTAAGATTTTATTTATTATTTCCAGAAAGAAGGGAGAGAGGCAGAGAGGGAGAGAAACATCAATGTATGGTTGCCTTTTACCTGCCTCCAGCCATGGGCCTGGCTGGAGACCTGGCTTTGCAACCTGGTTATGTGCCCTTGCTGGGGAATCAAACCAGGGACCTCTGGGTTCGCAGGCCAGCACCCTATCTATTGTGCTACAAGCCAGGGCCAAAAGCTGACTTTTTTCATTCTTAATTTTAAAGTTAGGTTCTTTAAAATGCTCCTTATATCCTAAAAGTCAATCAGCTAAAATTTAAGAATGTTATTGAAATGGAGGCAGTTAAACAAGCTGATCAATGATTTAGAGAGCCTCATAATTTCTAAACCATATTTTTTGTTAAGAAAAATTATTAAAGTGCCAGCCACTGGGAATTAAATCAATTGAAATTTCACTATTTTGTCAACTCAGTCAAATAATGGGCTTTAACTTGTTGCATGATTTTCATTTTCTACACATCTAGCCATCCAGCTGATATGTGATATCTGTCTTGATTTCCAACCCCAGCTTTCTGTATGAATTTAATAGGGAAAGTAATTATGCAAGAATGTGTCTTAGAACACAAATTTCAACTACCCTATTATTATATTTCCAGCTGATGATCATATGAGTTGCTTTTATGCTATGCTTGAATATTATTGATGCTGATCCTTCAAGAACTATAGTATAACATACAGGACATATGGAACAGCCTCTAATAATGATGACACTGACTAATATTTATTTTTACATTCCAGTTTACAATAAAATAATTATCTATAAAATAGAAACTAATGTATGGTGTAACTTTCTATATCAGGACTCTTTTTGGTATCACTGACAGAAAACCTAACTCAAAACAACAAGTGAAGATACAGTTTTTGGCTTAATTGAAAAGTTCGTTGGTGGCACTACCTTCAGGCATATCTGGATTCCGGGCTCTTAGGCCAGTTTTCTGCCAGATTGATTTCATTTTTAGATTCAAAGTTGCCTCTGATTGCAAGATAAGAGCAGCCACTCCTCCTGCTTCTCTCCCCAAATTCTTAGCAAAAGACTCACTGTGTCTCTCAGATTCTAATTGAGTCATGTTCTCCATCATAGGCCAACCACCACAACCAGCAGGATCAGTCATGTTGATTAACTTGGGCCTGGGTCACATGCTCACCTGGCAGAGGACAGAATCCTATGCCAATCATACAAGACCAATAGTAGTGAAAGTTATTGTTACTAAAAACAAAATTTAAAAGATAATGGTGACTGGCAGGAAAAATCATATATGAGGTCTGTCCAGGAAAACTCCAGCCATTGTTAATATAACAAGAATGGCTTGCACAACAATGATGTAACCTGGCATCCAAGAAGAATGAACTGGATCTTGCATGCAGGAACAATGATGACTCCACTGTACTAGTCAGAGTGGGCGGCAGATGTCATTGAATGAGCATATGCACTATGTGGCCATCTTGTTCACAATGCGCAAATAAAGCAATGAATCTGCATCAGATTTTGCATTAAACTTGAACATTCCTCCAAAGAAACTATTCAGATGATTCAAAAGACTGAAGCTATAGGCAACTGGTGATTGATAGCTTCCTTATGACAACATGCCCACTCATCCATCATATCTCATGCAGAGTATTTTTGGTAAAATATCAAATTACTCAGGTGACTCAGCCTGCTCACAGCTTAGATACGGTGCCCTGTGATTTCGGCTTTTACAAAAAATAAAATCACCTTTGAAAAAAGTAGTTTTCAGACCATCAATGAGATTCAGGAAAATACAATGGAACCCCTGATGGTGATTGGGAGAACTGTGTGAGGCCCCAAGAGGTCTATTTTGAAGGGGACTGAATCATTACTGTCTTATGTACAATGTTTTTTGTATCTTGTGTCTTCCTGAATTAATGTATTTTTCATATTCATGACTGAATACCTTCTAGAAAGACCTCTGCCTGAGGGAACATCATAGCCCTGCCCATAGGAATCAGTCTGCCCTGCCCAGCAGTGCCGGAGACTGGCAGCTAATCACAGTTTCGTTGAATTAAAAATTAAATTAACTTGCCCTATCCAGTAGTGCCTAAACCCAACCACACTGACCATGGTTTGATTGGATTAGCATTTAATTAATCAGCCCTGCCCAGCAGTGCCTAAGGTGTCCACTGATCACAGATTAATTGGATTACAACTAGATTAGTCTAGGTGCTCAGTGGTACCTACACATGACACCTGAGCACAGGTTAATTAAACCGAAAACTGAAGGGCACAAAGATAATGGATCTCTGGTTGGCTCCAACAGGCTGATTAGGCTAAGTATGAAATGATCTGACATCACCAGAGGTGGATCTAGGAAGTAAAGACCTCTATGTGACAGAAGGTCACACCACAAAGACAGGAACTCAAAAAAAAAGCCCAATCTCAAAAGTAAAAATAAGCAAGAACAGTCGCCTAAAATAAGAAGGAAGAGAAACAATTCATCACTGAAAGGAAAGGAGGAATCTCCAGAAAGACTGCTAAATGAAATAGAGGCAAGCAAACTATCAGACATGGAATTAAAATAGTGATGATAGAGAAGCTCAATGAGCTCAGTGAGCTCAAAGAAAACTACAAACAACTCCAGGGAAACTACAAAGAACTGAGAACTACACCATCATTAAAAAGGACATAGAAACCATCAACGGAAGCCAGGAGGAAATAAAGAATACCATTTATGAATTGAAGAACTCAGTAGAAGGAACCAAAAGTGGGAGGTCAATGTAGAAAAAAATTCCCAGGCAGTGCAACAAAATGAAAAAAGACTGAGAAAGAATGAAGAGATTTTAAGAGAACTGCAGGACAACATGAAACATAATAATATCTGTATCATAGGAATACCAGAAAGAGAAGAGGAGCAAAGGATAGAAAACCTGTTTGAAAAAGTAATGACAGAAAACTTCCTTGACTTGAGAAGAGAAAAAGGGCATGCAAGCTCAGGAAGCATAGAGGGTCCCAATGAAGATGATTCCAAACAAGCCCACTCTAAAACACTTCATAATAAAAAGGGCAGATTTCAAAAACAAGGAGAAAATCCTAAAAGCATCAAGAGAGAAACAGTTAATAACATACAAAGGGGATCCGGTAAGGGTATCAGCTGATTTCTCAACAGAAACACAACAAGCCAGAAGGGAGTGGCAAAAAATATTTCAAGCAATGAAAAACAAAGGCCTACAACTAAGATTAATCTAACCAGCAAGGCTCTCATTCAAAATGGAAGGGCAAATAAGAAGTTTCCCAGACAAAAAAAAAAAGGCTAAAAGAATACATCTCCACCAAACCAGCATTGCAAGAGATGCTAAAGGGTCTGATTTAATAAGATGAAGAAACAGAGAGAGAACAGAGAGGAACACAGGTACAAAGGAGAAAAATATCAATGAATAACCTTAAATGTAAATGAATTAAATGGATTCAATGCACCAATCAAAAGACATAGGGTAGCTAAATGGATAAGAAAACATGACCCACATATATGCTGTTTACAAGAGACCCACCTCAGAACAAAAGATTGACACAGACTCAAAATGAAGGAATGGAAAAATATATTTCAAGCAAATAGACATGAAAAAAAGGCTGCGGTAGCAATAATTATATCAGACAAAATAGATTTTACAATGAAGGCCATAAAGAGAGACAAAGGTGAACATTTCAAAATACTTAAAGGAATAACCCATCAAGAAGTTATAACCCCTGTGAACATATATGCACCCAACATAGGAACTCCCAAATATATCAGGAAAATCTTGGAAGACTTCGAGAAGGATATCAACAACAATATACTAATAATAGGGGATTTTAAAGATTTTATTTTATTATTTTTAGAGAGAAGGGAAGGGAGAGAGGCAGAGAGGGAGAGAAACATCAATGTATGGTTGCCTTTCACCTGCCTCTAGCTATGGACATGGCTGGAGACCTGGCTTGCAACCTGGTTATGTGCCCTGGCTGGGGAATTGAACCAGTGGCCTTTGGGTTCGCAGGCTGGTGCCTTTCCACTGTACCACCAGACAGGGAGTAGGAGATTTTAATATCCCATTATCAACAAAGAACAGATCTTCCAAGCAAAAAATAAACAATAAATAAATAAATAAATAAACCAGATCAAGGATATTGTGGCATTGAACAACACTCAAGAGGAAATGGACTTAACTGATCTATACAGAACTTTTCACCCCAAAGAAGCAAAATACACATTCTTTTCAAATGCACATGGAACATTCCCAATGATAGATAAAATGGTAGAACACAATACAAGCCTCCACAAATTCAAGAAAATTGAAATCATATCAAGCATTTTCTCAGATCACAATTGGTTTAAACTAGAAACCAATCTCAAGGGAAAAATACAAAAACATTCTAATTCTTGGAAACTGAGTATCATGCTATTAAGTAATGAATAGGTTAACAATGAGATCAAAGAAGAAATCAAAAAGTTTCTAGAAACAAATGAAAATGAATATACAACAGCCCTAAACCTATGGGACACAGCAAAGACAATCCTGAGAGGGAAATTCATAGCAATACAGGCCTACCAAAAAAGGATAGAAGAAGCTCATACAAACAACCTAAACATAAAGCTACAAGAACTAGGGGAGCAAACAAACAAAGCCCAGAGCAAGTAGAACGAAGGAAACAATCAAGATCAGAACTGAATTAAATGACATAGAGACTTAAAGTACAATTAAAAAGATCAATAAATCCAGGAGCTGGTTCTTTGAAAAGATAAACAAAATTGACAAGCCTTTAACCAGACTCAAGAAAAAGTAAGGGACCCAGCTGAGACTAGTCTAATTTCTCATTCTGTATGTCCAAGCTATATTATCTCTGACCTGGACCAAGACTTACATTTCTGCTTTCTTATAATTTTTCTCCATACAGCAACCAAACACCATCTGTTCTATAGATCTGCCAGGGATGTATTAAGGAGTCAATGAAATAAGTAATAACACTTGGTAAAGTACCTTACAAATGTAACACATTAGCTCACTGAATATATATAGTATGTAGATTCTCTGGGACTTTCAGAGTTAAATTTCTTGAAGTTGCAGGTTGCAGAGGAGACTTTGGAGGAATTGAATCTAGGAATCCAATCCCTCTGGACTCAGCTCAACCATCATCTTCTTCCAGGAAGTCTTTCTTATACTGGAGGATGAATGAAGTGCCCACTCTGTGCTCCCTTAGCATTTATCCTACTATGACACTCATCCTGTGTATTGTACTCATTATTTGCTTTCTTTTCTCTGTCTTATATTCCACTCTACTATAGTTGTCTAATTACTTCTTTCTTTCTGCCTAGACTGCAAGTTTCTAGAAGGCAAGAGTCATACCTGTTATTTCTGTATCTCTAGCGTCTCTCACACCGTTAGATAGGTGCTAAATACGTACCTGTTTAGTGACTGATAACATAGTTCTGAATTGAAAACCATGCCAAGAGTTCCCTAGCATGGGCTGTCAGGGACAATATTGATAGGATTTCCTCAAGAGGAGGAAGATGAACTGTGACTGCTAAGGTTACAGTCAAACTCCCAAAATCGAATTCTGGGTGATAAAGCTGTAACTTAGTCAGGAACTGTGTTTCTTCAGAGGTATGGGTTAATAATATTAAAACCACCTTATACAGTTTCTACTAACATTGATCAAATAACTAAATATTATGTAAATAATAAAAACAGGTTTTTAGGTGTTAAAGAAAAGATGTTAGTGGAAGATGTGATGGAATTCAGTTAAAATCTTTAATGTAGTTATTAACACATATGTTATATCATACCAATGTTAATATCCTGGTTCTGATCATTGCATATGGTTATGAAAAATATTAACATTAGAAGTAGCTGTGTGAGAGATAATGAAACTTTTGGGCTTCTTAAAGAACTTTTCTGTGAGTCTAAAATTAGTTCAAAGCTTAACTGTCCTATGGCACATTCTTTTAAACCTATACTCTTATACTCTAATAAATTAATAAAATTTTACCAAGAAGTTTACTGGGCATGTAACATATTAATAGTATGTTATGTTATTCAGAATCACAGAAGTTTATAGTTCGGATGTAATCCCAGCAATTACAGTCCATCATTCTACTTTTGGGAGAATCCTCTAAGTATTGTCCCTGACAGCCTAAAGCCTTTAGTGGGACATGTCCATACACAGAAGTATGTCACTGCCCCAAAAATGAATCACTGGAAGGAGAGCTTGAAATGCTAGAAACCTCTTCTTCCTGATCTCTACCCAGCTAAAATAGGGCTCTTGTTAATTCTCTGGACCCATGTGATAGCCTATCAGAGACATAGAGTCAGCATCGTCCTCCTGTGTTGTTTCTTCTCCTAGCACAGTGCTCCAAATCCCTATCCAGATGTCATGCTAATGTTTTAGTGGGCAGCTCTGATGCATTTCTGCAGCCATTTTTGAACAGCTTCTTCAGTAACAGAACGTTTTCACAAGTTCTCACGTGGAAGTCAATATGCTAAGTAGACATAAGTAAAACTCGTAGGCTGGGGGTGACGGGTGAGGGACAAAAGGACCATATAGTCCCCTTCCCTTCCCTAGTGGCTGAAGTGCATCCCTGAAACCTTTATAACTTCCAGAAAATGTAGCAAACTCTTCCTTAAACCAAAGGTTTAATGGACATGGGAACCATAGATCCTAAGGCAGGTTTGTGGGTGAGATGTTTTTGAGTACATGCATTGTACTGCTCCCAAATTATACCACATGGACGCTCCTTGATTAGCCCTCTGAGGGGCCACACAACAATGATAATCACAACAATTAAAAGTCTATATAGGGTCAAGATGGAGGCATAGGTAGACGTGCTTCACTTCCTCATGCAACTATAGAAAGAATTACAGCCAGATCTCAAAATAAATAATACCCAGAACCATCAGAAAATCAAACTGTATGGAAGTATGACAACAAAGGATTTAAAGAAGCCACATTCATCCAGATAGATAAGAGGGGCAGAGTCATGAAGAAGGGTAGTGAAGTGGTGTGGTGTGGAGAGGTAGTGGCAGCAGCAGAGCTGAAAATCCCATTCAAGTGTGGTGGATATAAATCAGGATGGATACATTGGGAGTGAGTAATCCCAGCCCCAGGCCAGACCACACAGCCCAGGGTTCCAGCCCTGAGAAGATAAATCCCCATTACCTCTGGCTGTAAAAACCAGTGGGTTTTCGGTGCAGTGGAAGAAACTCCCAGAACTTTGCCACTTACAGGGCCCACATGGACTTAAAACATACATAAACCCACCTACTCTGGGAACCACCACCAGGGCAGCAGTGGGAAGGGTGCCAGTAGCATATGGGAAGTGGATGAAGTGACTGAAAATAGGGCAAATGCTGGGCAAACCTCCAACACTCTGGCAGCAGCACTGTCCCCTCTCCAAGTCCCCACCCCATACAGAGTCACAAAGTGGCAAAGTGGTCACCCTGCTCTGGTGAATACCTAAGGCTCTGCCCCATACAACCTAACAGGTACATTAAGACAGGGAGTCAAAGCAGCTCTACCTAATACAGAGGAACAAACACAGGGAGGCTGGTAAGTTGAGGAAGCAACAAAATATGGCCCAAATGAAAAAAAAAAAAAAAAGAACAAAACCCCAGAAAAAGAACTAAATGAAATGGAGATCGCCAACCTATCCAATGCAGAGTTCAAAACAGTGCTGATCAGGATGCTCAGAGAACTTATTGACCATGGCAACAATATAAAGGAAGAAATAAAGGTTACACTAAGTGAAATAAAATAAATCCACAGGGAATCAACTGTGAAGGGAAAGAAGACAGGTTTCAAACCATTGATTTGGAACAAATGGAAAAAATAAACATTCTACCAGAACAGGAAGAAGAAACTAGAATTCACAAACATGAGGTTAGGCTTAGGAACCTCTGGAACAACTTTAAATGTACCAACATCAGGATCATAAGGAAGCCAGAAGGAGAAGAGGAAGAGCAAGAAATTGAAAACTTATTTGGAAAAATAATAAAGGAAAGCTTTCCTAATAGACATACAACTCCAGGAAGCACAGAGAGCCCCAAACAAGATGGAAATGAAGAGGACTATACCACAATTAAAATGCCAAAGGTTAAAGCTAAAGAGAGAATCTTAAAAGCAGCAAGAGAAAAGCAGGGCATTACCTACAAAGAAGTTCCCACAAGACTGTCCACTGATTTCTCAAAAGAAACTTTGTAGGCAAGAAGGGTTTGGCAAGAAGTATTCAAAGTGATGAAAAGCAAGGGCTTACAACTTTTATTATTTTGTCCAGCAAAGCCATCATTTAGAATGGAAGGGCAGATAACATGCTTCCCTGAGAAGGTAAAGCTAAAGGAGTTCATCATTATCAAGCCATTATTACATGAAATAGTAAAAGAACTTATTTAATAAAAGGAAGATCAAAACCATGGACATT
This sequence comes from Noctilio leporinus, assembly GCA_004026585.1. Lineage (NCBI taxonomy): Eukaryota > Metazoa > Chordata > Mammalia > Chiroptera > Noctilionidae > Noctilio > Noctilio leporinus. Next base: position 2,068 of record PVIW01016857.1, on the reverse strand, counting down.
TAAAAAATAACAAATTCACAACTATTGACAGTTGACTCTTAAAAATAATAATAATAACTAAGCAAACAACCATAACAGGAACAGAATCAGGTATGGAGAGCATTGGGAGGGTTGTCAGCTGGGAGAGGGAAGGGTTAGAATGAAGCAAGTGGTGCAGGGATTGAAAAGGCAAAATTGGTAGGAGCAAAATAGACAGAGGAATGTTAATAATAGTATAAGAAATGGAGACGCCAAAGAACTTTCATGCATGGCCCATGGACATGAACTAAGAGGGGTATTGCTAGAAGAAAGGGGGTATCAGGAGAAAGGGAGCAAAGAGGGGCAAATTGGGACAAGCATAATAGCATAATCAATAAAATATACTTAAAATGGCTTTATATGGATTAATTCAAGAACTGCATGGTGTATATATTAAGATCATTTCATTTTATAGGTAAGAAAACAGAGGCGGAGATCTCCAAGATGGCGACAGAGTAGAGAGCAGTGCTGATGGTGTTCTCAAGTACCAAAGCAGCTAGAGGACAGGATAAGGAGCGTGAGACGTCTTCAGGACCCTAGGGATTGAAACGGGCAGCATCTGGACACAGGGGAGCAGAGCCCAGAGGCAGAGGAGGCCAGCAGGACAGTAGGTGAGGCGTTCCCGACCGACTGGCCGGCGGGCTGAGGTCGGCTCTGGGCAGGGGCGGCTCTGCCCAGAGGGGCGCGTTTGACCGGGGCCAGTTTCAGGCTCCCTGGTGACTGGAAGTCTCAACAGTGAAGTGCGGGCAGCGAGGGCAAACGCAGTAGGGAACGCGGAATTGAACTCTTGCAGGGGAGGGACTGTGTGAGAAACTCACTCCGGCAACGGGGAGAGGAGGCTCCGTGCGCGCGCGGGACTAGAGGAGGAGGAGAAGAGTCCTGCGTGAAGCCGGAGCCGGGGACCGGGAAGTGCATCAGCGGGGTGGCGAGAGGGCCGAAAACAGAGCTGCTGGGCCACCAGGGAAACAGCAGCTAGAAGCCCCTGCGAGGGGGGAGGCCCAGCCCTGCACAACCACACAGGCCCCCAGGCTCCGCGAGAAACTCCAGGCGGCGAGCCTGCCAGCCGGGAACTAGTGGCGGGACACCCGCCATTGCCGGAGACCAAGGCCGCGCCGCCCACGCCTGGGAGGGGCTCATCACAGAGGCCGTGTAAAGGACTCCGAGGAGAGTTGATTGGCTTGGGGGCGTGCTGCCCGCCCCGGAAGGGCGGGACAGTGTAGGCGGACCCCGGAAAGTGTTGACTGACAGGCCCGGCCTCCTCCCGGAACTGCGGGAGCAGGACCAGTCGTCACAGGGACCAGCGAAATTGCGGGCTGACCTGCAGAAGTGCTGGGGGCGCGTCCTGGGCCGGAACCTCTGCCAGGAGTGGGAGGGGGCGCCCTGGGGGCTCCAGAACACCGGCAGCCCTAACACCCAGCCAGGCTGCTGAAGGCCCAGCCTACCTGGGGGCGGACACTCAGAATCAGCCCTACTGTGACAATCAGAGGCCCTGCCACGTGCCAAGACCGGCTAGAATATAGACTATAGACTGTAAAGTCCTGACCAAGAAAAAGAGGCAGCATCAGGAAAGGGATTGCTGCCAATCTCAAGCACCTGAATTATACCAAGAGCAATATGAACTATTAAGCCCCAACATATCTTTTGCAAAAGTTACTCCTCACATATTTTTAATCCCCCCTATACCTCAATCCACCTAAATACCCAAGACCCTCCCCTACTCTCGAATTAAAGTCTGTTCACTCTTTGGCTATAACACATTCCCACTCCTCAATCTAAGTATTCCTCCCTTCCCCAGCCTTTCTAAACCCATTCTTTATTCTTTTCTTCCTTCCTCTTTTTTTTTTTTTTTTTTTTCTTTCTTTCTTTCTCCTTTCTTTTCTTCCTGATAAAACCCACTGGTCCTAGCTCCACCGGGACCAACAGAGACCATAAAGGGTGAACAGAAACCTAAACCTTTTCTTTATTAATATTGAGTTCTCTTTCTCTTGGGACTTTCTCCCTTTTTTTCTTTTTTTCTTTTCTTTTTTTTTTTTTCTTTTTTCTTTTTCTT
>PVIW01016856.1:0-15505 GCA_004026585.1 Noctilio leporinus | reverse complement strand
AAAAAAAAAAATAAAAAAAAAAAAAAAAAAAAAATGTAGGGCTAGCTTGATTTCCCATACAGATAGTGTGCTGTAAACAAAACACTGGACTCCTCTATGTTTACATCATTGCAAATGGTGTTTAACACTAATTTTACAGAAAATGATACACATATTAATCCGTCCGGACACCTTCAGCCACATGGGAACTGAACAATGGATTATGTATAGGTTGATTCTTCCAGAACATTAATAGTGATTATACCTAAGTGAATGTGTCAATAAATGCAATGGCCAGATAGCAACATAAACACCTGAGACTAATACCGAATAATGCTGACTGGACCGTGACCGGAAGGCAGAGGTGGGCAGGCGGGACTGGGTGGCCAGCTGGTTGGGACTGGGGAGGCCGTGTGTGAGGGCATGGTGACTAGGGCCTGTGGTGTCCAGCTGCAGACACGGGGCTCCGCCGGGCTGTGGGCAGCCCTGTCGGTTCATCGGCCACAGCTGGCTGACCCGGTTGCCCGCTGACCGAGGGGACTTGCTGTTTGCATCATACACACCAGTGCTGGAGCCAAGTTTATCCGCCGGCTGCAGAGATGCGTCCACGGGCCGCCATTCCCCTCACAGGAGAATCGTGAGCTGTCATCTCCAGTAAACACGGAGAGAGGTTTCCAACAAAAATCTGGGCCCACTGATGGCCACCGGTGGATGTGGCATTCGTGCCGAAGTGTTCGTTTTATCTAGTACAATTAAACATAGAGCTCTGTAAGTAGCATTGCTAACCAAGTGACATCATGCATCAGCTAACTTAAGTTCAAGCAGCTTCGTAAAATACTAGCCAACAAACCATTTCTTCAGGGAAGCGTTTGGTCCTTCCCTTTCTGCACAGTTATTCTCAAGTGTTTTGTTCCACAGAATGACGGGTTTCTTAAGCAAACCCCAGAGTTCCCCCAGGGCTGTTTTGCTCATGGGGACCTGTCTGCTCATTAGTCTGTGGGGGTGAGTGGGGGGCTGGGAGCTGGGTGTCTTACTTCACCATCTGGGTAAAATCACGTGGTAAGTACCTGAGCATTTGCAGATCATTAGATTAATAAATATCATTTAATGTTTTCTTAAACGTGTGGCCCTAAATAGTGAATACAAAATGCGTTGGGGTATCATCTATTGCTGTATTTATGCAATTGACATCGCTGGATTGCTGTGGTGTTTCGGGTGTCCTAAGAGGAAATTCAAATTGCTGTCCAATAAACGGTTCCATTTGAAAGAGCTTACTGCTCCTTAATGTGACCAAGAGGACAATCATTTTACTTACTGTGCATAGACAGCCTGTATTCTTTTCACCGACCAATTAAGCTAGTAGGGCTTTTTTTTTTGGGGGGGGAGGGTTCAGTGTATAAACTATCGTTTACTAAAAAATCAGGCATATTTTGAGTAGACCGCAGTAAGGTGTTGTTTCATACCACAAAGTAGTAACTTACAAAATGTTGAATCAAATCATCAAATTAAGGAACGATGCCCAATAATTCAAAAGAATAAACATAGCTTCCCATACAACTAATTCTCAGGGTATAGTTTATGTTTTACTAGATCGGTTTTTTTTGGGTTTTTTTTTTTTTTTTTTTTGGAACTCTAGATAGATATCACTGCATGCCCAAATTTATTCATCTTAATTTAAAAATTCCGTAATACAAGAATATTGAAAAGAGAAGCCATTCTATGTTTATAGTTGAAAACCGCTTTGCCATCATGTCCAGTGTTACAAATAGCAGGTTTGTATTAATCTGTGAATTTTACTGTGAAGCTGAGACAAAGGGGCTGGTTACTCTCCAAAGTTTCTATAGAGCGTTGGTAGCAAAACAGGAATTACTCCTCTGGGGTCCCAGTCCGTTCATCTGCTTTGCATTTCCGCTGTCTTTCAGGGTCATTGTGAATTAAGGAGCCTGACAATAGACACTCGTTTACTCGCTTTTGTTCTGTATTATGAAAAGGTCGCTGAATTGAGTGTGGAAAAAGATCTTTACTTTGGCACGCACAGGAGCCCCAAACAGCTGAACTGGATGCTCGTCAGACTTGGCAGAGATGGGAGTCTGGCGGAGTGAGCTCGGGCCAAGTGCCACTGGAAATGGAACGGTCTGCCAGCGTCGTGCGCTCCCGAGGACTGGGACTTCGCCTTACTCTGCCGGGTCAGCACACCCTACCGGTGTCTTACCCAAATCCTTATCCTGGTAGGTCGGGTGGACGTTCTTACAAAGCCCACGCGGCATGGTACCTGCTGGGCTGGCCCGGGAGGGGCGGCCATTAGACATCCCATCTCCACGTCTGTTGAAAAAAACGATTCTCCTTTCTCGTAGGGACCATCCCCTGCCATGCATGTTTGGACCCTGTTTGTGTGTGTGAATCTAGTATTGTGAGCACTCTTGTTTTCATTTAATTTTTAGAAGAGGTGCTTTAGCCATATCTAGGTGTTTCTGTCTTTTGCGTGCGTCCCATCCCGTGACTCTTCAGAGCTGAAAAGGGGCCGGCGAGCGTAGGCCATGCGTTTGCTGAGGACTTTAAAACCAGAATATCTCCTTTTAGAGTTTCTGGAACCATTAGAAGCGTATCAGGCGAGGACATAAAATAGCCTTTTCCTAATGCCAATCAAATGCATCACCCTTCAGTGGTCTGGCCAACGCTGCCAGTGGCCTAATGCGTGAAGCTGAGGGTCTGGTCCCCTTCCAGCCCCACAGCCTAACCTGTGTCCTAACACAGGACATGGCCTCATTGTGGCCCCTTCCCCCAACCCCACACCCCAGCATGCTTCCCCTCCTAGAGGGTTCTGCGTCCCGGGCCTTCCTCTCTGTCTTCCGCCATTTCCTTTCTCTGTCACGGCCTCACCTCGATTGCCCAACAGCGGCGGTCCCTTGGTGCACATTTCATTCTACAACCATCTTCCCTGCTTCCAGAGTGATGTTTAATAGGAAAATGTCTGATATCCTGTCTCTCTCTCTTCTCTCTCTCTCCCTCACCCTCCCATGGCCCCGGACTGCCTTCATGATCAACTCTACAGACCTAAGTCAGTGACATAAGACCTTCTCCTTTCTGGCTGTGTCTCCCACGACAGGTTACTACCCTGTGTTGTCCCTCCCTGGAGCTTCAGAAGACCCTGTACAACGTGGCAAGGAAACTCCAAGCTGTAGCTGTGTTGGACCAGTCGACCTTTATATCAGCCTCCTCTCTTTATGGGAGTAATTCAAGTGCGTCTTTCAGAACTGGACGAAGACACCGACACTCAAGGGCCCTCCTTCTCTGTCCCCTCTGCGAGGTGCCAGGTGTTGGTAAGTGCCTTTCCCCTGTGAGAATTTGCATCACTGAACTCGACACCGCATGTGAGAGACTGTCTTGTACCTTGAAGGTCTCCCTTGCTAGATCAAATGCCCTTTGAAGACAAGACACTTCACTGGTGCTTGGTACATGGCTGGGACTCAGTATAAATGACCCAGTGGATGAAAACAACTTTGTTTTCTGTTCAGCATTCCTCCAACTCTCCTTCCCAGACTCAAAACGCAATTTTCCGTGCATCTGGGTGACGATGTATGCAATAAAATGATCAGTCAAAGTGAGCTGTATCCTAGGTAATAATTACGTTAACACGAATTGTTTGGGGAGGGGCTGTTCCAAGATGTTTACAGATATCAGTTATCTCAACCTCGTCATGGCCTCATCCCGTGAAAGAGGTACTATCAGTAAGACCAATGACGAGGCAGAAAACCACTCAGGACTTGGGAATGGTAGCCAGCTGACCTGGCCATGATCCAACAGTTTATAAGGGAATCCGCGTTTTATTCCAAGCTATGCAATTACAAAGCCTATTCTCCTCAGAGCTACACCATCCCTGTTTTACCCTAACTTCTCTTGGTTTGTTGGTTTGTTTCTTTGCGTTTCATTGATCTGTCTTACGGATTTGACTATATTTATAATCCTCCGGCCACTCTCCACACATTTGAAATGTTAAGCTCTCAAAACTCAGAGAGGGAAGGAGCTGCTGAAAGGACCGGAACGAGATCTGTGGCAGCGTGAACATCCTATTTTTGTCTCCTTGGGGTTTGAACTGTCCTTCCTTCCTCTCTTGATGGCTTCGGAGATTGCCATGTAAGCGGTTATGTCATTGCGATGTGTCATAAAAAACGTGTTAGAAGCATTTTTATGACAAGAGAATCGTTTTTGTTCCTTTTTGATATTAGTAGCTGAGACTGTTACCAAGAAGCATTGGGGAAAAGGGAAACATGAGAATGCACATAAACACTTACATGGGACATAGGGGGACATAGCCACCCACTGTATTGCGCTTTTGTTGACTCGGGTTGGCCCTTTGGGCTAAAATGGCTGGAAGGTGATGGGAGCCCTGGGGTGGAGCGGAAATGGGAGAAGGAGGCAGGAGACTCTCTTCACTTCAACTATCTGTAAATGACGCCCGAAGAGATTCCTGGCCAGCCTTTCGGTAGCCAGATATGTTAAATAAAAATACAGGACAGGCAGTTAAAGTTGAATATCAGATAGCAGATATACATTTTTTTTTTTTTAGTATAAATATGTCCCATGAAATAGTTATGCTAAAAATCGTGTAAGTTTCCTGAAGCTCAAATTGAACTGGACGTCCTGTATTTCAGTGCAGGGGCCCCTTCAGTGAGCTGATGTGGAACAGCCACTGACCTCGGGGAGGATATGCAGTGTGGAAGGGCATAAACAGGAGATTTGAAACCTGTTTCCATTTTCTAGCATCAGCCTTGGGGCCTGGATGAAGTTATGGCGATGTGACATTTTATTAAGACACACAAAATCACAGAAGGAACACGAGATTTAGATCCAAACTAATCTAAATACTACACTGGGGTAATTAAGCTACCTCTAGATATTTTAATGAACAAAAGAATGTAGTTTGCTACACAAACCAACTCGTGTTTGCATCTGCCTTAGCTTTTATATAAAATTGCTGGTCAACAAAGTGTTAACACAAGTAGATAAAGATAAAAAATGTGGTGAGTAATTTGGGTCCAGTTTGATTTAAAATATAGATGTGACCTCAGATTAACAATTCCTCCATGGCTGTTTTCTTTAATAACAAATCTAGGCTCTAGTGGTCAGTTTGTACACTAACCATTTTTTTAAAATTTTTTTTATGCAATTATTTTTTTCTGCAGCACTAAATTGACATATGTAATCAAATCCCTCAGAATTAATCATCTCTATCCCATTTTCTTCATCAAAAGTAAATAATTTAATTTTTTTGCTGGAATTATTAAAAAATATTTACAATTGGTATTTCTCTTAGTGAGTATTGGTGAAAATAAGTACTAACTAGCTGTCCTTCTCATAGAGTTTTCATAATTTGGGCTTTAAACCTACTATTTAAATTAGTTGAATCCATTTAAAGTAGTTAAGGATTGAAAAATGTCATAAAAATGAAAGAAATATCAAAATATTAGAGGATAACTAAAGAGAAATAACCTCATGAGGGAGTAATCTAAGGAAGTCTTATTTAATCTATTTTTATTCAATATTAACTAATCTTCTTTTGGATGTTTAAAAAGTGAAATTGCTGAAAGCATTCAGCAGCACAATGCTCTGTAATTAGCAGAATTCCGCTTCTTTCCTTCAGGGCTGAAATCGTGCCTCCCGGACCCAAACTGCTTAAACTGGTCCAGTTTCTGGGCCACTTTTGGTAAAGCACTGGATCTTTTCCTATGCTGGCCTTTCAGTAGTCGAAATGATGAGAACGTTGACTTTATCGTCCATAGCAGTTGGGAGGAATTACTTATACATTCACAGTCAAGTTTTCTCAACACAGGGAGTGCTGAAATCATACCCAGAGATGGTCTTGGACTCTACACAATAGTGCTTTCACTCACAGTGTTTTGGAGCCATAACAGGCCTTCACGGGAAAGCTGGCAAATCGAAAGGAGTGTTTGCTTCGATGAACTAAATTTCGATAAAATGACCTTTTCTCCCACCTATCCTATGTATGCAATTTATTTTGGATATATTCATGCCCCTAAGAGGTGCATTAGTTGGAAAGTAAAGTACTTTAAATAGATCAGGAAGCACGTGTTAGCGACTTTGATCTACGTCTGAAACATTTCCAGGGATTACTAGAACTTTCAATTTACATTGGAAAAGATCTACAGATAGGAATGCTTTTTCCCCCAACCCAGTGTGCCTTTTACCGCTGGTCAACATGCGGAACTGGGTGACGTCAACTTGGGTTTTGGGGACCAGGTTTTCAAGAAATCCCTTCCCAGGATGTTTTAAGACGCAGTGGCCCAAGGGGACCTGTGTACAGTTCTGAAACCCGAAGCAAAGCAAACACTATTGTTCCCAGAAGGCTGTTGGTTAGATAGGGTGGTAGGAAAGTGCCTGGAACCCCACTTTGTCCGTGCTTCTCTCTGTCCTGGCTGACGCCTGTCCTTGGATATGGAAAGGACTCGCCCTCCCCTAGTCCCTCAGTAAGGTGACGTGGGTTGGAAGGCGACGTTTCGCCAGGGGGCAGGCCCTCCGCAGAATTCTCCCTCCCACCCCAACCTACCCCCACTGCTTCTCCCAAATTGGGTGACTTCTAGGTCTTTGTAAGCTACAGACTTAGGGCGAGTTAATATCAGTCACTTCCTTCATTTGCTTTGCAAGATCTGCTTTCAGGAAAATTTCCTCTGACAGGGTTTTGTGTGGTTTTTTTTTTTTTTGTTTTTTAGGGGAGAGGGGAATACATTGACAATCTGATTCTAAAATGTATACGGAAATGCAAAAAGAAAACCAAAAAAAGAATTGCCAAAGCAGGCCTCAGAAGAAAAACAGATTGGTGAGACTTTTCCCACCTGATTTCAACTCGTGGCAAAATCACAGTGAGGATGGTGCCGTGTTGGTGTGTAGGGTGGTGTCTGTCCAGGTGGAAACAACAGAGCAGCAGAATCACGGGCCCGTCCTCTCCTGAAATGTGAGACCATTGGCGGCCGGAACCTCACCTGCCCTTCTCCCCGTGTCTCTCCGTGGCTTCGCACGGGGCTGGGCACGGTTAGCAGGGCCCTGCCTGGCGCCCTTCAGAAAGCACCGGTAGGGATGTCTGACTGAAATGGAGGTCACTGCATCAACAGAAACAGGAAGCATGGCAGCAGGTAAGTTAATTTTTGAAACACGTTCATGACCACTCACAGGTGGAAAGAGGATGTAGTTTGTATATTCTTCCGTGTGTTATAATTTTAAAGCGGAGAGAATTCTTTAAAAGATGAGGTGGCACGAGTTCAGAACATTGATAGGGTCTCTAGACCAATTACAAAAGGGTTGCAGGGAGGCACAGGCTTAGCTGATAAGATAAAGTAGAAAAGCTAAGCACAAAAGGTTAAACTGTTTAGGCAGAAATTGTCTGGCAAAGGTGCAGGTTCCCGGAGGCCTTTGAACAGGCCGCCACAGAGATATGAGAAATTGAAAAGGAGGAAGATAAAAGTATGGCCTTGAAGGAAGTAGAATATATAAATGTGTACAATGAAGAGCTGCAAGTGCAGAGAAATATTCTGAATCATGGGTTTGCTATTTTGTTTGCGGTTGACATGGGAACAGTAAGAATGCCTTAGTGTACTCCTGTGTGTGTGTTTAATGACGAGTTATAGACATATGCACACGTTAGTTTACTAGTCTGCGATTGATCACATAATGTTTGTATCTATATCGATACAAGAAATGGCCTTTCATTTTTTATTCTTATTGTGTCTTTTACCATGTTTGCTCTTGAATAAAACACAAAACGAGGTAGGTAATTTTCCATTACTTGCCTGTTGGTTAGAAGAGTTTAAATAATAGAACAATCTAGTTTGTGGAAGTTTCACAGAAGCAGCCTGAAGCCACCTGTACCTAATGTTGTCTTTGGGGGCACACTTGATCCAGGGCAGCATTGGTGTAGAATCCTACCAACAGGGTTTATTTCTTTGTGCACCTGTAATTATGGCCTCTCCGTCTTGAAAAGAATCACGTGCACCTTCTTCCTTTTCCTTTTGTGAATGACCCCGAGAAGGGGTGTTGTTCGGTAAATGGCAATGAAATTCTGGGTGCAACAAAGACCTGTTGCTTCCGGGGGACCAGGCCCCATTTCCAGTAATTTAAATGTAATTCTTCCCAGAATTGCTGGGTGTCATCAGTGTGTGTCTGCAGGCACATAGCAGCCTAGTCCTGTCGCTCACGCAAGCTTTCATGCTTTTACGGTGGTTCTCATTTTTGTTGCTATTTCTGCCCTGACCCAAGGATTATTTAGAAGTGTGTGGTTTATTTTCCACTTTTGGTGTCTTCTAGCTATCTTCCTGTTAGTGATTTCTGCCGTATGTGCACTTTGACCTTAGGCCACAGTCTTTGAGTTCTATTATTGGAAATTTATTGAATCCTGTATTATGTCCCATATGTCAGACCTCGATTGCCTTGTAACAAATGACCCCAAAACTTAATAGCTAAAATAACATTTCTTACATCACAGTTTCCGTGGGTCAGGATATCTGGCTTTGGGCCTCTTCCAAGGCCACAGCCCGACGGTGAATTCTCCTGCAACTATTTTTAAGTGTCCACATCTTAATTTCACCATCTTTATCAATGAAATATTTTCAAATATATACATTCTGTTATTCCAATTGGACACTTGCTACATGGCTGTCACTGTGCTAACCTTGGGGCTATGCAGTTAAATGAAATACCACAGTCACCCCTCGCTGAGTACCAATTACACCACCACCACCAACATAAGCTGCCTGTGACATGCGAATGAATAACATACTAGAGGTCGATAAATATTAGATTCCTCTGCTGATTTATTTATGGGTAGTCTGTAATGCTGGGGAACTGAGAGGCTGCCTTCATTCAGAAAATGTGAATGCTTTCCATGTAACACTGGCTTAGTTTGATGTCTCATGAATGTGGGCCCTGTCATCTGCAGCTCTCCACAAGCCTGGGTTACCTTTACACAGAAAAGATTTCTCCCTAAATAGCCAGCAGATTCGTGTCTATGCTACTCAGTTTTTTTTTCCTAATGATTTTATTATTTTTAGAGAGAAGGGCAGGGAGGGAGGAAGAAAGGGAGAGAAACATCCATATATGGTTGCCTTTCACCTGCCTCCAGCTGGGGACCTGGCTGGAGACCTGGCTTGCAACCTGGTTGTGTGTCCTGGTTGGGAATCGAACCAGAGATCTTTGGGTTCACAGGCCCGGGTCTTATCCACTGACCCACCAGCCAGGGCTCCCCCCACTTTTAAAAAAATATTAAATCTTAGGCAATTATTAAGATGCATGACATTATGTAAAGCATAAAATTTATTGCATGAAAACTGAGGCCAGAATTCTGTCTCCAAAATGTAGTAAACGTACGAACTTGAAAAATGGGTTCTCCCTTGTGGGCCACTATTTTATTCACGGGGAAAACAGTGATGACAACGATGGTGAAAAAGCACCATCCTGGCTTCTCGGAGGGTCCGCTTAAATCAGACCCTGGAAAGGCGCTCCCAGTGGCGAGCGCTGGGGTCACGCCCGGGCACCGCATGTCTGTGACCTGTTTGCGGGACCAGGCGCGCTGCCCTGGAGCCGGCACTCCGGTCCCCGAGGTGCGAGGCGGGTGGGAACGTGGGCGCCCGGCAGGGACAGAGCCGCCGATTCGCGCCCCCGAGGTTTTCCAGCCGCAAGGTCCACGTGGCCGCGGAGAACGCACGGTGCCCTCGTGCGCCCCCAGCTGTGCGCCCTCCCACGCTGCGCCCCGCCCCGCCCCACCCCGTGCGCCCCGGGGAGACGCTGTTTCCGGTGGGGAGGGGGGTGCCAGTGGGGGGTTCCGGTGTTGGGGGTGGGGAGCCGCGGCTGCGCAACGCGGGACGGAAGTGCAGCCCCGTGGGGTTGTGGCTGCGCAGCGCCAGCTCGGGTGCAAGACAGTCCGGTGACCCGGAACCCTCCCCCGGCCCAGGTAAGCTGCCAGGGACCCCCAGACATGGCGACGACCCGGTCCCGGGTCAGCGGGCATAGGGTGCTCGGGCCCTGCCGTCCTGTTGGGAAAGGAGCGTCCGTCTGTCCCGCCGCTGCTGCGCTGGGCGGCGGCCCGGGCGGCGGAAGGCGGGAGGCCGCGTCTGACTGTCCGCCCCACGCCGGGCGCGGCCGTGCTCCGTGGCCCTGAGCGAGGAAGCCCGGCGCCGGTGCGGCTCGGTGGGCCCCGCGCCCCGAGTTTCTGGAGCGTCTGCCGAGTCGCCTCGTGTCCGCGGGACTCGGTGCCGTCTTTCTGTCCCTGCATCTTGTGTTGCTTTGTCGCTGGGCAGGCCGCGAATCACGCCCCTGGGGGCAACCTGGAGACGCGCCCAGGCGTGTTGGGACTGTGTGGGACACGTGGGCACGGGGCGCCTGCTTGTTGGTGGACCCGGAGGCTTCCTCTCGCCCGGTCGTTAGCACACAACCCCGAGCCTTTGCTACGTGAAGTTTCCATTTCCTTTTGTGGGAAAAAGCCTCAGGAAAGAGCAAAAGAGGAGATGCCTGCTTTGCGCATCGGGGACCTGGTAGCTGGGACCTTGCCTTTCCGCGCGGCAGGGAAAAGCGTTCGCTGCCACCGCACCTGGCTGGGTTTGACCTGAGTCTCCCCAAGGGGCAGCAGGTGTCCGTGCCGCTTCTGGGTGGTGTGGACTCGTTTCTCTCGCTGCCATCGGAGGCTTTCGGTCTGGGAAACTAGGAAAAAATAACGTGCAAACAAGACCAGTCTTGGGACGCATTTCCCGTCCAGGAGTATCAGGTGTTCGGTGGTTGACCGGGGGAAAGTAGAAAACAAACTCCCAGCATTTCAGGACCAATAATTCACTACGAGGAGCCCTGTGTTTTAGAACAGCGATTGAGCGTTGTGTGTGAACGTATTGGGACGTGTAAAGGCACGTGTGTTCGTAGGGATCACATCAGGCAACACTTTTGTTTGCAGCATGGTTGTCTCCACCACTGTGCTGGTCAAGCTGTAACCACCTTTCAGATGTTGGACAGTCTTATACAGACCCCCTCCCCCCCCTCAGGATAATCATGTAAACCTGAAGTCTGATCATTGTACTTCCTGGATGAGTACTTTGAATAATGTCCTCCACCCAAAGAATCCATTCACAACTCATTTTAATGACACTCAAAATACCCTTTACAGATCAGCCCTGTCTCTTAGCCAACTTCTGTCGCCATGTTACCCCCCCCACCCCCACCCCACCACCGAATGTGGGGTGGTTCTCTCTCTGTGTCTCTCAGGCATTTTTCCAGCCTGCAGCGCCCCACGCCCTACAAGACCGGACACGGGGTTCAATATTTAGCGTAAGAACTGTGTCAGGTCATCCCAAGTGCCAGTGACCGCTTATCACGTTGTGGCCCCGTTGTGCAGGGCGCGTATTTCTATCTGCCTAACAGTCAAACGCCTCCTATTTATCTGTGACCTTGTCTGTGAACCTGCCCTGCGTGAGTGGCCCTTCAGAACGGAAACCACGGTGTGTGACCTATACCGGGAGCTGAGCCTTCACATGCCTCGTTCAGTTGATCAAGTTCATGTTCTAGCTGGAAAGACACACATTTAACCTTGAAGTAACGTAAGTGGTTAGAGCTGTAGTTTTCAGTGGCAGGAATGAAATTCAGATCTAGATAGATGTTCGTCCCGGAGTCAAGAGTCTTTGGAAATGATAAGATTTTAAAGTTCAGAACCTCGGAACACCTACAATTTTGAAAGAGACAAAAAAACAACAAAAATGCTGAGAAAGCCAAGCAGGGATTTTTATTTCTCTTCCTTCGTTTTCCTCCCTCGACGCTGCCCCAGTTTCCCGAAACTGCCGCGGAGGCTCAGCTCCGATAGAAGCCGGAACGGTGCGGGCAGGGGGGGTCCTGCAGTGGGTCTGGGCCCGCGCTACTGAGCGGCTTTGTGGGCGCACCAGCTGGAGAGAGAGACACTCTACCAAATGACGTCCATCTCTCTCTCTGCTGTCACGCCTGCAGGGCCTGGGCCAGACGGCCATCTGGGCTGTGCACAGTTCACGCTGGGGCCCACGGCGGGGCCACGCCGCTCTCATTTCCTGCTAGTGCTTTTTACCTCCCATCAGCGGATTCGGAGGCAGCCTCTCCCTCCACTGCCCCAGGCTTCCTTCACAGGGAGACCTTGTCCCCGTGTCCAACAAGAGCTGTCTCCCCAGCCCCTTAGACCTGGACTGGGTATGATCAAGAGCATGGACCAGAGGTGACAGTGCCAAGTCAGGGGCTAGGGGACAGGGGGCCCACGCAAGCCAGTCAGGGTACCCCGGCAGCCGCACGAGCGAGTACGTGAGCCTGGATGAAACAAAAGCAAACTCCCAAATACAAACTCATCAACAATAAATCAGTACCGGAAGCCATGGTGTTTGGGGTTGTCCTTCACCCAGGAAACAGTCACAACAGCTACGTCCCTTTTTAGGTGGGAGGTTGGGTCAGTGGTTCTACACGCCCTAGATCAGTGGTCAGTTCTGAATTAACCTGTTCCCTTACCTTTTTAATAACATTTACTTTTAAACCTATTTACTGCATTTTCCTATATGTTGTTTCTGATGGTCACATTGTTTTCAGAACAGAATTTGTAGATACATCTTTAATTTTTTTGCCTTAACTCTGCCTCACGTGTAGTGATTGCATTACTGATTGTAAGTTTTCATTGTAAATCTTCAGCCCTTGACGTATTACATTGTCTGTGAAGAAGCCTTTGAGATCTCGCCCCCAAGGGGATTTCCTTCGATTATGCCCGTGTCTAAGGGCAACTATACCTTGGGATTGTTTGACAGTGTCCGTGTTGAGTGTCGCTGGGACTCGAGGTGATTTCTGCCTCCCACTGGCTCAGGCTCATTTTGAGGGGAGCAGTTCTCGGAGGAGACCTGTTTTTCTTTTCTTCTCCTAGAGCCGGAGATGGACAGTAAATGTCCTTTATCCCATTTCTCCGGGGCGAGGAGTGACCCTTGTGCCCTCCCCGAGCGACCAGGGCTGCTGGCAGCCCCCAGCCCCACCCGAGGCTCTCCTGTGGCTCTGAGAACCCAGGGTGCACGCCTTTACACGCGTGTTGACCGTGCCTCTCCCACCCAGAGCTGAGGGGCCCCTTGCGAGCAAGGGCCTCACGGGAGGCTTGAAAGGCCGGGTTTGGTGGCTGGCCTTGACCGTACGTGTATTTAATTAAAGTCACTTGTATTTTGATACGGGTCCGTCCTCAGGGGAGATCTCTCTACCTTCACCCTTTCTGGCTCTCATTGCAGGCGTTCTGTGGCCTCTCAGCTATTTGGGTATAACTGTGTTTTGGTTTTGTTTTTTAAATGTGTTTCCTCCTGTGGATTATGATACCCGGAGCAAAGGGAAGGTGCCATTTTTGCACCTTTTTCTTCCACAGCACAGTGTTTGATGCTCCAGAAGTTTCGAGCTTACCTATAAAATGTATGCATTTGAAGAAGGGTCGGAGATGAAAGGGTGCTAAGAAAACGTGGTCAGAGACGCAGAGGAATAGTTGACCCAGCTACCCCAGGAGTGTTTCCTCCTGAGACACGCTCTTGTGTTACAGAGAGGAAGCCTTGAAGAGCTTTAGATCTTTGCACACTCCAGTCGCATGGCTCCGCCTGGCCCACAAAATAAATACTTGACATACTAGGGTTCTACCTAGAGCAGCCAAAGACCTTATTTGTAAGCCAACCAAATGGCCTACGCTTCGCTTATTTGATAGTTACCATTTTCTGGATTCACCTCCTCCATTTCCAAATTAAAATCAGCGAATGTTCATGTCTGAATGACCAAATGCTGAGACCGCAGGGAATGGTTAATTTCTAAAACACGGGCTGGAGGAAAGCAATCCCTCATCAGGAACACGCGTGGTAAGCCTGGAAAAGCGTAGTTCCATTATGCGTGAGCAGCTTTGTAAGTGGGGGTGTTTGTTTTAGCCACTTGCTTGCTAGTGTACCTCACCTAATGAAACTGGTGATCAGTGTTGAAAACCTAAAATGCGATGTCTCCCCTGCAGAGACTCCCGTTTAAGGAGTTTCTTTCTGCACGCTGAAATGGCAGTCATAACAGTAAAATGCACTTTAACGGATAAAACAAAAATTATAAAACAGTAAATGTATACTCAAATAGATTTTATGACCCTTTCTAACTTCTAAATTTACATTTTGAAATACTAATTTTATTGAGGTAATTACATCTGGAAGGAAGATTTATCTCAAAGTCTATCAAATGTAACAAACTTAATGTTTGATCAAAAAAATATATATGCCCCTCTGAACCCAAGAATAATGTTAGTCTGGCCGCTAATACTCTTGTTTATGACAGATGCTCTTTTTAAGTAAAACAAAATAAACCTTACCAGACGTGTATACTTTCCTGTTCCTTTAACATGACCTTAGGCCAGTGCACGTCAGTGTGAAAGAGGAATTCTTTGTAAAGGTAATTAACAGAGGAAGTCACTACATAAGAACCGTATTTTAATGGCTTGTGTGTTGTTGCTTATTTTTTAGTCTCGGCACGAAACACTCAAATGTGGGAGAATGACCGTGTGGCACCATCACTGATTCTCAGGTGAGTTCAGCTCAAGAGGTTGATACTAATAAACTTCCTCTGAAGATGAATCATTTCAGGAGGGAAAGGTGCGTTTTCTTCAAAATCTCTTTCTCACTTTCCTCTTGCCTTTTAAAGATTGCTTTAAGTTCATGCTAAGTTTTGGTTTGTGCTCAGAAATGCCATTTATTCATCAAAGCCTCAACGAAACAGAGCTGACTTTACTTGCTTAAAACTAATGTGGAAGTTTGTTTATTTTCCTGTGTTAGTGTGGCTCACACTTGCACCCAGCTAGTATCCAGCATTTTGGCAGGTGTTTTTCTGACACCTAAGCTACAAGCCACAGTGATCGTTCTTAGTTTTGAAGTCAGTAGTCTATTTGAATGTCATTGAAGCATGGTACTGCCTTTAATTGGAGAAACACTGCATTTTTTTCAAATTATTTCTCAAGATGGCATTCACTTCTATTCAGTTGGATTAAAATGATGATGAGTTTTCCTTTTAATATTAAGTAATTTAAATAGTTGTAGATAATAGTAGTTTGTAAACATGAACAGATCCCATATTAGATAATAAAATTATATTTTCCACTGGGCAGAGCTGCATGAGAAGTTGGCATCATTATGGGCAGTTTGACCACATATTAAGTTGATTACTGACCATTTCTTGTTCTGAAGTCTCCTCTTATATTTAATATACATTGATCAATTATGAATATTTACTGGGTTAAAAATATATAAGGAAACAGATTGTTTATAAATTGTGTGTGTGTATACACACGTGTATATATGTATATATACATATGTAAAATCTATAGGAAAGAGAAGAGGGCATCCCCTGAAAAACTGTGTCAGATCATGCAAAAATTGTATGATGACTGATGGTAATTCTGCAGGTCAGTAGCCTAAATCATATCATTCAATAAAGTAACCAAGGAAAACAAATGGGTCATTTCTAAATCAAAGTGCTTTATTTCATA
>PVIW01016855.1:0-15514 GCA_004026585.1 Noctilio leporinus | reverse complement strand
AGTTCATGTAGCTCTTGGTGTAACTGAGGTGCTTGAGATTAGCAGCGATCCATTTCCTGATTCTGCCTCTTTTTCTTCATCAAGTCTCTGCAGTCTACAGTCAAGCTGTGTGGTCTTGGAGTGGCAGGCAGGGCCTATGGCTGTCACAGTCAGGGCTGATTCTGACTGTTAACCCCAGGTAGGCTGAGCCTCCAGTAGCTTTGCCGGGTTTCTGTGCTGCTGGTGTTTTGGGGCCCTCCTTTCTCTCACTGGTTCTGTGTGAAGACCTGCAGGGTGCTCATGTGGTGTCTATGGCTGCTTCTCCCCCTCCAGCTTTTGGAGGAGGTTCCTGCCTGTGATGGGCACCTGGCTCCAATTCAGGGTGGCCTGCAACCTCTCTGGCTCCTGTGATGGCTGGACCTACCCCTGCAGCTCCCAGAGGAGGTAGCCCCTGTCCTCAAACAGTGCCTGCCTCCCCCAGGGCTAAGGCCAACCCTCCAAGCAGTCCAGCTCTTTGAGGAGTTTTTCACCACCACCTCTGTGATGTGTGCCCAGCTCCCCAGAAGATCTGCAGCTCAAGCCTCTGGCTGAAGCTATTCATCCCCCTCTAGCTCCTTGAGGAGGCTTTTGTTGCCTGCAAGGGGCATGCCAGTTGCACCAAATGCAAGTTCCTAGTGCCCAGTTTCGAGACTTTGTGGGATCCTGCCCACTGGTGTGGGTGCCTGGGAGTGGGCCCTCCCCCTCACCTGGGCTTTGAGTCATCCTCTCACCAGTGGCACAGTGGTGCAACTTCAAATCTTTGTGGGAGCCGGCAATCTGGTGTGGGTTCGCAGGTTTGGGCCTCACTCATCACTGGGGCTCTGAGCTGCCCTCTCTCCAATGGTGCAGGAGCACAGGTTTCAGCCTTCTCTCTGCTCTGGCTGGTGCACTTCCCCGCTTGCCTGCTCCTGCTGCCTGGGGTCCTCTTCTCTTCCAGCCTCTAGCACAGGGAGGAGCTTCCTCTCTGTTAGTCTACCAGGAGCGAGGCTCTCACACAGTCTCTCCCCTGCAGGAGTTCAATTCTTCATTCCCTCCAGAGTTTTCGCTCACTGTCTATACTTCACTGCTCAGATTTCTAATCACCAGGGAGCCTGTATTTGTCTTCAGCTAGAGCAACCACTCTAAGCAGAGCTGCCATTGCCCAGAGCTGACCTCAGCCCACCGGCCAGTTTGGCACAGTCTCATCTGCTCTCCTGTAGGTCTCTGCAGCCTCTGGGCTGTGCACTCCTGAGTCCAGATGCTTACCACTCCAATTTGTAGGGACCTGCAGACATCTCATGCTCCCTACCCTATCCTCCAGCTGCTCTGGCACTCAAGAATGCCATCAGCACTGCTCTTACTCTGTCACCATCTTGTTTCCCAGAAAGAAGTATCATAACCAAGGAAGAGGATGCTTCATCACAACGTGACTAGTTGGAATCGCAGAAACACAAGAGGGCTGGCTGTGTCCCCACTGGACACAGCAGCTGAAGGAATGGAGCCAGAGGCTCCACCTGAGAAGCGTTGGTTCTGACCCCCCAGGTGGGTGTTCCAGCCCACAGCAACACAGCAGAGAGTAGAGCAGCATGCAGCTAGGAAGGGCAGAAAGCCATGGAAAGTGAAGGGATGGAAAAATATATATCAAGCAAATGGACATGAAAAAAAGGCTGGACTAGCAATACTTATTTCACACAAAATAAATTTTATGATGAAGGCCATAAAAAGAAATAAAGAAGGACATTTTATAATACTTAAGGGAACAACCCTTCAGGAAGAAATAACTCTGGTAAACATATATGCACCCAATGTAGGAGCTACCAAATATATAAGGAAAATCTTGGAGGACTTCAAGAAGGACATAGACAGCAACAGACTAATCGTAGGGGATTTTAATACCTCACTATCAACAATAAACAGATCTTCCAAGCAAATAATCATTAGGGAGGTAGTGACATTGAACAGCATTCTAGAGGAAATGGACCTAACTGATACATACATGACCGTTCACCGTAAAGAAGCAAAATACACATTCTTTTCAAATGTACATGGAACATTCTCTAAGATTGACCACATCGTAGGTCACAAGGCAAGCCTCCACAAATACAGGAACATTGAAATCATACCAAGCATCTTCTCAGAGTACAATGAATTGAAACTTAAACCAACCAAGGGGAAAAACCAAAAACACTCTTAACTCATGGAGACTGAATAACATGCTTTTAAGTAATGAATGGGTTAAAAATGAGATCAAAGATGAAATCAATAAGTTTCTGGAAACAATTAACAATGAATACACAACAGTCCAAAACTTATGGGACACAGCAAAGGCAGTCCTCAGAGAAAAATTTATAGCAATATAGGCCTACCTAAAAAGGTCACGTGAAGTTTATACAAAAAACCTAACGATAAAGCTGCAAGAGCTAGAAGAGCAATAACAAACAAAGCCTGCTGCAAGGAGAAGGAAGAAAATCATCAAGATCAGAGCAGAACTAAATAACTTAGAGACCCAAACTACAATTCAAAGAATCAACAAATCAAGGAGCTGGTTCTTTAAAAAACAAAACAAAACAAAACAAAATTGACAAGCCTTTAACCAGACTCATCAAGAAAAAGAGAGAGGACCCAAATAAACAGAATCAGAAATGACAGAGGGGAAATCACCACTGGTACTTCAGAAATACAATAGATTGTAAGAAAATACTACAAACAACTATATAACAAGAAATATGACCACCTGGGTGAAATGGACATATTTCTGGAATTGCATAATGTACGAAAACTGAATCCAGAAGAAGCAGAAAGCCTGAATAGGGCAATAACAATTATTAAAATTGAAGAAGTAATCCAAAATCTCTGGAAGCACATGGACACACAGGTGAATTCTACAAAACATTTGAAGAAGATCTAACTCCTATCCTTCTCAACCTATACCAAAAAATCCAAGAAAAGGAAAGACTCCCTAAATCTTTCTATGAGGCCAATATTCTAACCCCAAAACCAGGTCAAGACACAACTAAGAAAGCTACAGGCCAATATCTCTGATGAACATAGATGCTAAAATTCTCAACAAATATTGGCCAACCAGATCCAACAGTGCATTACAAACATCATAAACAATGATCAAATGGGTTTCATCCCTGGGGTGCAAGGATGATACAACCCTTGTAAATCAATAAATGTAATACATCACACTAACAAAAGGAAAGACAAAAAACATATAATCATATCAATAAATGCTGGAAAAGCATTTGATAAAGTACAGCAACCATTTATGATAAAAACCCTCAGCAAAATGGGATCAGAGGGAGCACACCTCAACATCATAAAGGCCATATATGAGAAACCTGAAGCCAGTACTCAATGTGCAAAAACTAAAAGCTTTCCCCCTGAGATCAGGGACAAAATAAGGCTGCCCCCCTTCTTCACTTCTGCTCAACATTTTCTTGGAGTTCTAGCCATAGCTATCACAAAAAAAAAAAAAAAAAGGAATCAAAGGTATTCAAATTGGAAAAGAGGTAGTCAAACTGTCATTATTTGCAGATGATATGATAGTGTACATACAAAACCCAATAGGCTCCACCAAAAACTTACTTGACCAAATAAGCGATTTTAGCAAAATAGCTGGATATAAAGTGCATATCAAGAAATCAAAAGCATTTTTGTGTAGCAATAATGAAACATCAGAAATGGAAGTGAGAAAACAAATCTCATTTACCATAGCCACAAGAAAAATAAAGTACCTAGAAATAAACTTAACCAAGGAGGTAAAAGACTTGTACTCAGAAAACTACGAAACATTGAAGAAATAAATTAAGGAAGACACAAATAAATGGAAGCATATACCATGTTTATGAATGGGAAGAATTAACATCATTAAAATGTCCATACTACCCAAACATCATTAAAATGTCCATACTACCCAAAGCAATCTAAAGATGCAATGCAATCCCAATTAAAATACCAATGACAGACTTCACAGAAATAGAAAAAAATACTTCAAAAATTTATATGGAGCCAAAAGTGCCCATGAATAGCCCCAGCAATTTTGAGAAAGAATAAGGTAGGAGGAATCACAATACTGGACATCAAACTATACTACAAGGCTACTGTCATCAAAACTGTTGGGTACTGGCATTAGAATAGACATATGGATCAGTGGAACAGAATAGAGAGCCCAAAAATAAACCCAGGACTCTATGGTCAATTGATATTTGACAAAGGGGAAAGGAACATCAAATGGAGTAAAGACAGTCTCTTCAACAAGTGGTGTTGGGAGAAATGGACAGCAACATACAAAAAGATAAGACTAGACCACCAACTTACACCATACACCAGAATAAACTCAAGATGGATAAAGGATTTAAACATAAGCAGTGCCACCATAAAGGTCCTGGAGAAAAATATAGGCAGTAAACTTTTTGATATCCTACACAAAAATATGTTTACTGATACTACACCAAGGGCAAAGGAAATAAAAGAACAAATCAACAATTGGGACTATATCAAATTGAAAATTTTCTGTTCAGCAAAAGAAAACACCAGGAAAATTCAAAGGGAACCAACTGTATGGGAAAAAATATTTGCCAATAATACCTAAGACAAGGGTTTGATCTCCAAAATATATTAAGAACTAATGCAACTCAACACCAGGAAGACAGACAGCCCAATTAAAAAATGGGCAAAAGACCTGAACAGACAACTCACTGAGAGAGACATACAAAGAGCCCAGAGGCATATGAAAGAATGCTCAACATCACTAGCCATCAGAGAGATGCAAATTAAAACTACAATAAGATACCACCTCACACCTGTCAGAATGGCAATCATCAACAAATCAACAAACGACAATTGTTGGTGAGGATGTGGGGCAAAGGAAACCCTGGTGCACTCTTGGTAGGCATACAGGCTGGTGCAGCCACTATGGAAAACAGTATGGGGTTTCCTTAAAAAACTAAAAATGGAACTGCCTTTTGATCCAGTAATTCCACTACTAGGATTATACTGAAAGAACCCAGAAACACCAGTTCATAACAATCTATGTACCTCTGTGTTCAAAGCAGCATTATTTACAATAGCCAGATGTTGGACACAGCCTTAGTACCCATCAGTCGATAATTGGATAAAAAACTTTGGTGCATTTACACAATGGGATACAGCAGAAAGAAGGAAGGAACTCCTAACCTTTGCAATAACATGAATGGAACTAGAAAGCATTATGCTTAGTGAAATACTCCATTCAGTGAAAGACAAATACCATATGATCTCATCCATTACAGGACAATAATGAACAAAACAAACAATGAGCAAAACAGAACCAGATATATGAATACAGTGAATAGACCTTCAGTGGGCATGGGAGAAGGGGCTGGGGGGAGGGGCGAGGAAGAGGTAACGAAGGGGAGCAGTTTAGTCAAGAACCTAGTATGGAAGAACCATGGACATGGATAAAAAGTGGGATTGACTTTGTGGGGGAGTGTGTGGGTGGGGAAGGGGATAGAGAGGAATAAAAAGAGGAAAATGTAATGCAACAATGATAAAATTAAATTTAAAAACAAAAAAAAAAGAAGAAATTTAAAAGTTTCTGGAAACAAATGACATTGAGTGTACAACAGCAATGGTAGCCCTCAGAGGGAAAGTCATAGCACTACAGGCCTATCTAAAAATGATAGAAGAAGCTTATACAAAGAACTTAACCATAAATTTGCAAGAACTAGCGGAGCAACAACAAACAAAGCCCACTGCCAGGAGAAGGAAGGAAATCATCAAGATCAGAGCAGAATTAAATAACTTAGAGACTGAAACTACAATTCAAAAAATCAATAAGTCCAGGAGCTGGTTCTTTAAAAAAAGAAACAAAATTGACAAGCCTTTAACCAGACTCATCAAGAAAAAGAGAGAGAGGAACCAAATAAAGAGAATCAGAAGTGACAGGGGAGAAATCACAACAGATACTTCAGAAATACAAAAGATAGTAAGAAATTACTACAAATGACTATATGACAAGACATATGACCACCTGGATGAAATGGACAAATTTTTGGAAATGTATAATCTACCAAACCTGAATCCAGAAGAAGCAGAAATTCTGAATAGACCAGTAACAACTAGTGTAATTGAAGTAATCAAAAATCTCCCAAAGCACAAAAGCCCCGAACCAGGTGGCCAGTCAGGTGAATTCTACCTAATATTTAGAGAAGAACTAACTCCTATCCTCAACCTGTCTCAAAAAATCCAAGAAGATGGAAGACTCCAAAACTCTTTCTATGAGACCAATATTCTATCCCCACAACCAGGTCAAGACACAGCTAACAAAGAAAACTATAGGTCAATACCTCCACTAAGCATAGATGCTAAGATTCTCAACAAAATATTGGCCAACTGGATCCAGCAATACATTCAAAAGATCATATACCATGATCACTTGGGTTTCATCCCAGGGATGCAAGGATGGTACAACATTGGCAAATCAATAAATGTAATACACCACATCAACAAAATGAAAGACAAAAACCATATGGTTATACCAATAGATGCTGAAAAAGCATTTGATAAAGTACAGCAACAATTTATGGAAAAAAAAACACTCAGCAAAATGGGAGCATACATCAACATAATAAAGGCCACATATGAGAAACTTGAAGCTAACATGATACTCAATGAAGAAAAACTAAAAGTTTTTCCCCAAGATCAGGACCAAGCCAAGGCTGTCCACTTTCTCCACTTCTGTTCAACATCATTTTGGAAGTCCTAACCATAGCTATCAGAGAAGAAAAAGGAATCTAGATATTCAAATTGGAAAGGAGGAAGTCTAACTTATTATTTGCAGATGACATAATAATGTGCATACAAAACCTGATAGACTCCACCAAAAGTTACTTGACCTAATAAAGAAATTTAGCAAAATAGCTGGGTACAAAGTCAATATCCAGAAATAAAAAGCATTTTTGTATATCAATAATGAAACCTCAGAGATAGAATCTAGAAAACAAATCCCATCTACCATAGCAAGAAAAATAAAGTACTTAGGAATAAACTTAACCAAGGAGGTAAAAGACCTATACTCAGAAAACTACAGAAAATTGAAGAACGAAATTAAGGAAGATACAAATAAATAGAAGCATATACCATGTTCATGGATGGGAAGATTTAATATCATTAAAATGGTCACACTACCCAAAGCAATCTATAGATTGAATGCAATCCCAATTAAAATACCAATGACATACTTCACAGAGATAGAAAAAATACCTTAAAAATGTATATGGATCCAAAAACACCCACAAATAGCCACAGCAATCTTGAGAAAGAAGAACAAGGTAGGAGAAATCACAATACCAGACATCAAACTATACTATAAAGCTACTGTAATCAAAACAATCTGGTACTGGCATATGAATAAAAATAAACCTCTGGTCCCTTTGTATGTCTTCCTCAGTGAGTTGTCTGTTCAGGTCTTTTGCCCATTTTTTAATTGGGCTGTCTGTCTCCTTGGTGTTGAGTCACATTAATTCTTTATATATTTTGGAGATCAAACTTTTGTCTGAGGTTTCATTGGCAATTATGTTTTCATATACAGTTGGTTCCCTTTGAATTTTGCTGGTGTATTCTTTAGCTGAACAGAATCTTTTCAATTTGATATTGTCCCATTTGTTGATATGTTTTATTATTTCCTTTGCCCTTGTTGTAGTATCAGTAAACATATTTCTGTGTAGGATATCAACAATTTTACTGCCTATATTTTTCTCCAGGATCTTTATGGTGGCACTGCTTATGTTTAAGTCCTTTATCCATCTTGAGTTTATTCTGGTGTATGGTGTAAGTTGTTGGTCTAGTCTTATCTTTTTGTATGTTGCTGTCCATTTCTCCCAACACCACTTGTTGAAGAGACTGTTTTTACTCCATTTGATATTCCTTCCCCCTTTGTTGAATATTAATTGACCATAGAGTCCTGGGTTTAAAGGGCCCAGAGGCATATGAAAGAATGCTCAACATCCCTAGCCATCAGAGAGATGCAAATTAAAACTACAATAAGATACCACCTCACACCTGTCTGAATGGCAATCATCAACAAATCAACAAACAACAAGTGTTGGAGAGGATGTGGAGTAAATGGGACCCTCGTGCACTGCTGGTGGGAATACAGGCTGGTGCAACCACTATGGAAAACATTATGGAGTTTCCTTAAAAAACTCAAAATGGAACTGCTTTTTGATCCAGCAATTCCTCTACTAGTACTATACCCAAAGAATCCTGAAACACCAATTCATAAGAACCTATGTACCCCTATGTTTATAGCAGCACTATTTACAAAGTCAAGTGCTGGAAACAGCCTAAGTGCCCATCAGTGGATGATTGATTGGATCAAAAAACTTTGGTACATTTACACAATGGAATACTATCCAACAGAAAGAAGGAACTTGTACCCTTTGCAACAACATGGGTGGAACTGGAGAGTATTATGCTTAGTGAAATAAGCCAGTCATTGAAAGACAAGTACCATATGATCTCACCCATTACAGGACATTAATGAACAAAACAAACAAGCAAAACTGAACCAGATATATGAATACTGCGAATAAGTGTTCAGTGGGAAGGGGGAAGGCGGATTGGGGTGGGGAGGAAGAAGCAAAGAAGGGGAGCAGTTTAGACAAGGACCTAATATGGAAGAACCTCGGACATGGACAAGTGGGATTGACTTTATGTGGGAGTGGGTGGGTGGGGAAGGGGACAGAGTGGAGTAAAAAGGGAATGAATGTTATACAACAACAATTAAATTAAATTAAAAATAAATAAAAATATATAATTTTTAAAAGAAACTTGACATCTATCATTTTCCTTTGGAATTTATTTCAAATATGCTGTTATAAGGCAAAGTGCTTGGTACCTGCTACCAAAGTGCTTGGTATCTGCTACATGTCAGGCTGTAGTAGCCTGGGATACAGAAACAAGTTAGCTACATCCATGGCTCCCAGGGCCTTAGGCTTACTTTCTTTTATGCTTAACACAGTGACTCAATAGGGGGGCACTCAACAAACATTTGTTAAATAAACAAATTGGTGAATGAGTGAATGAATGAATGTATGAATATAGGTTGGCTTTTGTTGCTATGTAACAGAGTGCCTTACTTGCTTACAGCAATATTTGCTATTTTTTCATGATTGTGTGAATCAGGTAAGTGAGTCCTTTTGTCTAGGCTGACCTGACAGTCTCTGTGGTCAGCTAGAGGCAAAGCTGGGGTAGCAGAAGGTAGCCTGATCTCATTCATATATCTGTCAGGAAGCAGGTCAGTTTGTCTTAAAGGGCGTCAAATGGGATGGCTCATCTCTGCTCCATGTGGCTTCTTATGCTCCAGCAGGTAAGTCATGGCTTGCTCATGTGAGGGTCTCAAGGTTCCAAAGAGCACCAAAAGAGGGAATGTGCCAAGGCATAAGTCTTTCCAAATCTCTACTTCGGTCACATTTGCTATTGTCCCATTGTCAAATCAAGTCTCATGGCCATGTCCGTAGTTAATATATAGAAGGTTGGGGAGATAAAATTGGGAATAGTCTATGCAGAAAAGAAGTGATTCTCATTCTAAACTCTCAGTCTGGGTGCACTCACCTAAATGCTTGAGTCAACACTAATTTTATAGTTTCTGAAATTATATTTTGAGTGCTGAAATTTTTCACCAACATGTATTTAGTTCAATTTGCAAATAAATAAACTAACATATCTAATTCTAGCTAAGAAAACTGTTTCTGGGAAGGCTGAAATGCATGATCACCATCCTGTGTTCTGATCTTTTTCTTAGCAAGTGTGGAAAATAACTTATTATTGTGTGGGCCACCACTGACTTATTTGATTTCTCCACATGAATATAGATAAGGTTCAACCATTACCTTGGTGCTCCATCACATAGCCTCTCAGCTTGGTAGACATCATTTTTCCACTTGCTCAGGATTTGGGAGGTGATTTAATGTGAAATTCCTTAGCATCAATGAAACATTGGTCTCAGGATGGCAATTTGAAAGACCACTTGGGGAGCAAAGGAATGCCTGCCATTAAAAACAAAGACTGTGCATATTTTCAAAGAACAGTTGCCAAAATGATCTCTTTACTAACAATTCTAGCCTGGAAATTACTGCCTTTTAAAAAACATATGTGACATGTTAACAACAGAAGAAAAAAAAGCAGTTCCTGGTCTAGCACAGTGGATAGAAACAGAAGAAAAAAGTTGATGTAAATCTCTTGCATTCTTTACTTGAGAGGGCACAGGGGTTAATTAGGGAAATAGTTCTCTAATGGAAGCCAGATTTGGAAAAAGTGAGGATACAAATTTAAAAATCATGTTTCCAGTGCGTGTGAAAGGAACACATTTTGATGGTGTGGGCCCTGTAACATCGGGCTGTCTAGGTCAGTTAGGCAAATAGGATAATCTTAACAGTTGCAACTTATTCTCCCTTTCGGGGCACAGTGTTCAGGAGACTGTTCTTTGGGCATTTTATTTTCTGGATTGTTTGATTCCAAAAAGTTTTCTGATGACATCATGTACAAGTATAGATTCAACCAAGTTTAGCTTCTAACTTTTCCCTTTCCTGTTGCCTTCATCTCCCAACAACCCTGTCCCCCACACATACACACTCCCATTCTGTGTCACACAAGGAGGGTAGAGAACTGTACTTCTCAAATTTTTTTGGACTAAGGAACCAGTTTTCTTGATTTCTAATTCACTGCAAACCAATACTTTTATAAACTACAGTAAAAATTCATTAACAGAAAATGTATATATAAATATATAAAACAAAGGTACACAAAATACAAGCACAGCATTTTATTATTAGATTGAGCAGACATCAAGTACTCCATTAAATTTTTAGAAAGGTTTCTAAACACTTACTCTCAGTTTGTATTCTTGGAGATTCAAGATGGCAGAGGAGTAAGTGGAGCTACACTAATCTCCTCCCAGGACCAATCTGGAATTACAACTTAATTGGGGAGAAATTATTAGGAATAACCAACAGAACACCAGAAGGAGAGAAGCTGTATAACCATGGACAGAACAGCAGAAGCTGTTTCATCATAATGTGACTGGTAGGAAGTGTGGAGATGAAAGAAGGCTGGCTAGACTTCTGTGGGTGGTAGCTGAAGGAACAGAACCAGGGGTTCCACCTGAGAAAGGTGAGGTCTAGACCCCCTTCTGGGCTTCCCAGCATACAGCACCACAGCTAAGAGTAAAAGAGCATCCAGCTTTGAAAAACAAAAATCCATGGGGTTTGCTAGCCTGAGATAGCTAGAGACAGAGATCTAACAAAGCAATCATGGATGAAAATACATTTGGCACCCACTTATCCAGGTCTCCAGTAGAAGAAGGGCAGAGTGGACTAGAGATACTTAAGGAGAATTTGGGGCAGTGGCTTTCAGGAGAGAAATGAGGGAGCAGCCCACAAGGTCCCAGTACTGACTTACCCCCTAAACCACAGATAGACTACTTTATTCTGTAGTAGCAGAATAAAGCAGCATCAGCCTGGGGGTAAGTGATAACCTCTCCCATAGGAACCAATCTGCCTGCCCAGTGGTGCCTACGCCTGGTAGCCAATCACAACACAAATTAATTATATTAAAAACAGATTTAATCTGCCCTGCCCAGTGGCACCTAAGCCTGACCGCTGACCACAGATTGATTGAAATAACACTAAATTAATCAGCCCTGCCCAGCAGTGCCTAAGGTGGCCACTGATCACAGATTGAATGAAAAACTGAATTATTTTTTCCCACACAGCAGTGCCTACACCTGATAGCTAATCACAGGTTAATTGAAATAAAAACTGAAGGAAATGCACAAAGGCAGTGGATCTCTGGTAGGCTCCAACAGGCTAACCAGGACCAAACTGGGACAAGATCTGACATTACCAAAGGTGGACTGAGGGAGTAAAGAACATGCACTTCTACATGACAGGATGTCACACCACAAAGACAGGAAGTCAAAGCAGCCCAATTTAAGAAGCAGAAACAAACAAGAAGAGTCACCTAAAATGGGGAGACAAAGAAACAACCCTCCATCAGAAAGACAGGAGGAATCTATAGATAGAGTGCTACATGAAATAGAGACAAGCAAACTATCAGACACGAAATTCAAAATAATGATCACCAGCTTAAAAAAAAAAAAAAAAATACTATAACAACTCCAGGGGGACTACAAAGAACTCCAGGGGAACTACAAAGAACACCAGGAAAGCTACAAGGAGCTTACTGAAAACTACACCAGCATTAAAAAGGACATAGAAACTATCAATAAAAGCCAGGAGGAAATGATTAATACAACTTCTGAATTGAAGAATACAGTAGAAGGAATCAACATCAGGCTAGAGGGAGCAGAGAATTGGATTAGTGAGCTGGAAGACAATGTAGAAAAAAATTTCCACAAAATGCAACAAAATGTAAAAAGGCTGAAAAAGAATGAAGAGGTTTTGATAGAGCTGCACAACAACATGAAATGCTATAATATCTGTATCACAGAAGGAGAAGAAGAGAAGCAAGGGGTAGAAAAGCTGTTTGAAAAAGCAATGACAGAAAACTTAGCTAACTTGAGGAGAGAAAAGGTCACACAAGTTCAGAAAACATAGATAGTCCTATTGAAGATAAGCCCCAATAGGTCCACTCCAAGACACATCATAATTAAAATGACAAATTTCTAAGACAAAGAATCCTAAAAGCATCAAGAGAGAAACAGCTAATAACACACAAGGGGGCTCTGATAAGATTATCAGCAGATTTCTCAACAGAAACATTATAAGCCAGAAGGGAATGGCAAAATATATATATATATATATATTCCAAGCAATGAAAAACAAAGGCCTGCAACCAAGACTACTTTACCCAGTAAGGCTCTCATTCAAAATGAAAGGTTAAATAAGGAGTTTCCCAGACAAAAGAAGTCTAAAAGAATACATTTTCACCAAACCAGCATTGCAAGAAATGATAAAGGGTCTGCTTTAAAAAAGATGAAGAAACAGAGAAAGACAGAGAAGAACACAGGTACAAAAGAGATAAATGTCAATGAATAAATGCCTATTAATAATAACCTTAAACATAAATGGATTAATGTACCGATCAAAAGACAGGGTAACCAAGTGAATAAGAAAACATGACCCACATATGTGCTGTCTACAAAAGACCCACATCAGAACAAAAGATGTACACAGACTGAAAGTGAAGGAATGGAAAAATATATTTCAAGCCAACGGAAATTTTAAGAAAGCTGGAGTAGCAATACTTATATCCAACAAAATAGCTTATCCAACAGGAGGCCGTAAAAAGAGAAAAAGAAGGAGATTTCATAATACTTAAGGGAATAATCCATCAAGAAGTTATAACCCTTATAAACATACATGCACCCAACATAGGAGCACCCAAATTCATAAGGACAATCTTGGAGGATTTCAAGAAGGATATCAACAGCAACACACTAAGAGTAGGGGGTTTTAATACCCCGTTATCAACAATGGACGGATCTCCCAAGTAAAAAATACTAAGGATAATATGGCATTGAGCAACACTCTAAGTGAAATGGACTTACGTAACTGATATATAAAGAACTTTTTACCCCAAAGAAGCAAAATACATATTCTTTATAAATGCACATGGGACATTCTAAAGATAGACCACATGGTAGGACACAAAACAAGCTCCCACAAATTCAAGAACATTGAAATCGTACCAAGCATCTTTTCAGATCACAGTAACTTGAACTAGAAGTTTCCAACCTCAAGGAAAAATCCCCAAAACACTCAAACACATGGAAACTGAGTAACATGTTATTAAATAATGAATAAGTTAACAATGAAATCAAGGAATAAATCAAAAAGGATTCTGTAAACAAATGAAAATTAACACATAACAGCATAACAGCTTTGGAACACAGTGAAGGCAGTCCTGAGAGGGAAGTTAAGAGCAATACAGCCCTACTTAAAAAGGTTAGAAGGATCTCAAATAAACAACCTAACCATAAAGCTACAAGAACTAGAGGAATAACAAGGAAGGAAATAATCAAGATCACAGAAGACATAGAGACTAAAAGAACAATTCAAAGGATCAATAAATCCAGAAACTGGTTCTTTGAAAAGATGAACAAAATCGACAAGTCTTTAACCAGAATCATCAAGAAAAAAGAGAAAGGACCCAAATAAATAAAATCAGAAACAAAAGAGGAGAAATCACAACGAATACCACAGAAACACAAAGGACTGTAAGAAACTACTACAAACAATTATTTGACAAGCAACTTGACAACCTGGGTGAAGAGGAGAAATTTCTGGAAATGTATAATCAACCAAAACTGAATCAAAAAGGAGCAGAAAGCCTGAAAGGACCAATAACAACTAGTGAAATTGAAGCAATAATCAAAACTCTCCCAGTGCACAAAAGCCCTTGACCAGATGGCTACATAGGTGAATTTTGCCAAACATTTAGGGATGAACTAACTCTTATTCTTCTCAACCTTAGTCCAAAAAATCCAAAAAGAAGGAAGACTCCCAAACTCTTTCTATGAGGCCAGTAATACCCTAATCCCAAAACCAGGTCAAGACACAACAATGAAAGAGAAGTAGAGGCCAATATAGCTGATGAGCATAAATGCTAAAATTCTCAACAAAATATTGGCAAATCAGATTCAGCAATACATTAAAAAATCATACACCATGATAAAGTGAGATTCATCCCAGGGATGCAAGGATGGTATAATATTTGCAAATCAATAAACATATCACATAAAAAGTGAAAGACAAAGACAATATGATTATATCAATAGATGCCAAAAAAGTGTTTGATAAAGCACAGTAGCCATTTATGATAAAAATTCTCAGCAAAGTGAGAATAGAATATGCTGAGAATACCTCAGCATAATGAAGGCCATATATATGAGAAACCTGCAGCCAACCTCAAACAAATAGGCAAAAACTAAAAGCTGTCCCCTTCGGATCAGGAACAAGACCAATGTGTCCACTTTCTCCACTTTTTTTCAACATTATTTTGGAAATTCTAGCCACAGTGATCAGACAAGAAAAAAAAAGGCATCCGGGTTGGAAAGGAGGAAGTAAAACTGTGATTATTTGCAGATGACATGATAGTGTACATATAATATCTAATAGAATACACCATAATAGACAAATTTAGCAAACTAGCTGGCTATAAAGTCAATATCCAGATATTGAAGGCATTTTTGTATACCAATATAAAACATCAGAGATAGAAGCTAGAAAACAAATTCTATTTACCATAGCAACATGAAAAATAAAGTACTTAGGAATTAACTTAACCAAGGAGGTAAAAATCCTGTACTCAATCCAAATTGGAAAGGAGGAAGTCAAACTGTCATTATTTGCAGATGATATGATAGTGTACATACAAAACCCGATGGGCTCCACCAAAAACTTACTCGACCTAATAAGCAAATTTAGCAAAGTAGCTGGGTATAAAGTCAATATCCAGAAATCAAAAGCATTTTTGTATACCAATAATGAAACGACAGAAATAGAAGCAA
>PVIW01016854.1:0-15455 GCA_004026585.1 Noctilio leporinus | reverse complement strand
AGGGGTAGGGGGGAGGGGGGAGGCAGAGGCAAAGAAGGGGAGCAGCTTAGACAAGAACCTAGTATAAAGGAACCATGGACATGGACAACAGGTGGGATTGACTTTGGGGGGAAAGGGTGGGTGGGGAGGGGGACAGAGGGGAGAAAAAAAGGGATGGATGTAATACAACAACAATAAAATTAAAAGAAAAAAAAAAAAACAACTCCAGATTTTTAAAGATGGCAACAGAATAGAGAGTAGTGCTGATAGTGTTCTCAAGTACCAGAGCAGCTGGAGGACAGGATAGGGAGTGCAAGACATCTTGAGGTCCCTAAGAATTGGAGCAGTCAGCATCTGGACTTAGGGGAGTACAGCCCAGAGGCAGTGGAGACCTGCAGGAGAGCAGGTGAGGGGGTTCCGGACCTACTAGCCAGCGGGCGAAGGTCGGCTCTGGGCAGTGGCAGCTCTACCCAGAGGGGCGCATTTAACTGAAGCCAGCTCCAGGTTCCCTGGCAACTAGAAATCTGAACAGTGAAGTGTGGGCAGCAAGGGCAAACACTGGAGGGAATGAGGAATTGAACTCCTGCAGGGGAGGGACTGTGTGAGAGCCTCGCTCAAGCAACAGGGAGAGGAAGCTCCTCACAGGGCTAGAGGTGAAGGAGAAGAGTCCTGCTGGGAGTAGGGGAGCAGGGGAGCAGGGAAGTGCACTGGCCAAGGTGGCAAGAGGAACAAAAATGGTGCTTCTGGGCCACTGGGGAAACAGCAGCTTGAAGCCCATGCAAGTGGGGAGGCCCAGCCCTGCGCACCCACACAGGCCCCCAAGGTCCTGCAGGAAACTCCAAACAGCAAGCCAGGAACTTGTAGCTGGGGCAACTGACCCACCCATAGCCTGGGACAAAGGCCCAAGACTGATATATACAGACCTATCACCCCCAAAAAGAAAAATACATATTCTTTTCAAATGCACATGGAACATTCTCTAGAGACCACATGGTAGGTCACAAGACAAGCCTCCACAAGTACAGGAAAATTGAAATCAAAGTAAGCATCTTCTCAAATCACAATGGATTGAAACTAGAAGCCAACCTCAAGGGAAAAATACCAAGAACACTCTAACTCATGGAGACTGAATAACATGCTTTTAAGTAATGAATGGGTAAACAATGAGATCAAAGATGAAATAAAAAAGTTTCTGGAAACAAATGACAATGAATACATAACAGCCCAAAACCTAAGGGACACAGAAAAGGCAGTGTTAAAGAGAAATTCATAGCAATACAGGCCTACCTAAAAAAAGATAGAAGAAGCTTATACAAACAACCTAACCATAAAGCTGCAAGAACTAGAGGAGCAACAACAAAGCCCAGAGTGAGTAGAAGGAAGGAAATCATCAAGATCAGAGCAGAATTAAATAACTTAGAGACTAAAACTACAATTTGAAAAGTCAATTAAGTCCAAGAGCTGGTTCTTTGAAAAATTATACAAAATTGACAAGCCTTTAACCAGACTCATCAGGAAAAAAGAGAGAGAGGACACAAATAAACAGAATCAGAAATGATAGAGGAGAAATCACAACTGATTCTTCAGAAATACAAAGGATTGTAAGAAATTATTACAAAGAATATTTGACAAGAAATATGACAACCTGGGTAGTCATATTGAAATAAAAAATTTTCTGGAAATATATAATCTACAAAAACTGAATTTAGAAGAAGCTGAAAGCCTAAATAGACCAACAACAACTAGTGAAATTGAAGAAGTAATCAAAACTCTCACAAAGCACAAGAGCCCTGGACCAGATCGATAACCCGATGAATTCTACCAAACATTCAGGGAAGAACTATCACCTATCCTTCTCAACTTATTCCAAATAATCCAACAAGAGGGAAGACTCCCAAATTCTTTCTATGAGACCAATATTATTTTAGTTTCAAAACCAGGTCAAGGTACAACTAGGAAACAAAACTATAGGCAAATATCTCTGATGATCATAGATGCTAAGATTCTCAACAAAGTATTGGCCAACGGGATCCAGCAATACATTCAAAAGATCATACACCATGATCATGTGGGTTTCATCCCAGGGATGCAAGGATGGTACAACATTCACAAATCAATAAATGTAATGTACCACATCAACAAAATGAAAGACAAATATATGGTCATATCAATAGATGCTGAAAAAGTATTTGATAAAGCACAACAACCATTAATGATAAAAACCCCCAGCAAAATAGGAATTGAGGGAGCATACCTCAACATAATAAAGGCTATATATGAGAAACCTGAAGCTAGCATCATACTCAATGGGCAAAAACTAAAAAGCTTTCCCCCTAATATCAGAAACAAGCCAAGGCTGTCCACTTTCTCCACTTCTGTTCAACATCATTTTGGAAGTTCTAGCCATAGCATCAGATAAGAAAAAGGAAGCATGGGTATCAAAATTGGAAAGGAGGATGTCAAACTGTCATTATTTGCAAATGACATGATAGTATACATAAAAACCCGATAGACTCCACCAAAAACTTACTCAACCTAATAAGCAAATTTAGCAAAATAGCTGGACATGAAGTCAATATCTAGAAATCAAAAGCATTTTTGTATGCAAATAATGAAATATCAGAGATACAAGCTAGAAAACAAATCCCATTTACCATAGCAACAAGAAAATTTAAGTACTTAGGAATAAACTTAACCAAGGAGGTAAAAGACCTGTACTCAGAAAGCTACAAAACATTGAAGAAAGAAATGAAGGAAGATAGAAATAAATGGAAGCCTATACCATGTTCATGGATGGGAAGAATTAACATCATTCAAATGTCCATACTACCCAAAGCAATCTACAGATTCAATGCAATCCCAATTAAAATACCAATGACAGACTTCACAAGAATAGAAAAAATACTTCAAAAATTTATATGGAGGGAGGAAGAGGCAAGAAGGGGAGCAGTTTAGACAAGAATCTAGTATAAAGGAACCATGGACATGGACAACAGGTGGGATTGACTTTGGGGGGATAGGGTGGGTGGGGAGGGGGACAGAGGAGAGCAAAATGGGGATGGATGTAATACAACAACAATAATTTTTTTTTAATTTCAAAAAATAAAATTTATATGGAGCCAAAAATGCCCATGAATAGCCACAACAATCTTGAGGGGGAAAACAAAAACAAAAACAAAAACAAAAACAAGGTAGGAGGAATTACAATACCATACATCAAACTATACTACAAGGCTACTGTCATCAAAACAGTCTCATACTGGCATAAGAATAGATATATACACCAATGGAACAGAATAGAGAGCTTAGAAATAAACCAAGGACTCTATGGCCAATTAATATTCAACAAAGGGGAATGGAACATAAAATGGAGTAAAAAGAGTCTCTTCAACAAATGGTGTTGGGAGAACTAGACAGAAACATGCAAAAAAATAAAACCAACTTACACCATACACCAGAATAAACTCAAGGTGGATAAAAGACTTAAACATAAGCAGTGCCACCATAAAGGTCCTGGAGAAAAATAGAGGCAGTAAAATTTCAGATATCCTACACAGAAATATGTTTACTGATACTTCTCCCAAAACAAAGGAAATAAAAGAACAAATAAACAAATGGGACTATATCAAACTGAAAAGTTTCTGTTCAACTAAAGAAAACACCAGCAAAATTAAAAGGGAACCTACTGTATGGGAAAACATAATTGCCAATGATACCTCAGACAAGGGTTTGATCTCCAAAATGTATAAAGAACTAATGTGACTCAACTCCAGGCAGACAAACAGCCCAATTAAAATATGGGCAAAAGACACCTGAACAGACAACTCACTGAGGAAGAAATATAAAGGGCTCAAAGGCATATGAAAGAATGCTCAACATCACTAGCCATCAAAGAGATGCAAATTAAAACCACAATAAGATACCACCTCACATCTGTCAGAATGGCAATCAACAAACAACAAGTGTTAGTGAGGATGTGGAGCAAAGGGAGCCCTGGTGGGAATGCAGCTGGTGCAACCGCTATGGAAAACAGTATGAAGTTTCCTTAAAAAACTAAAAATGGAACTGCCTTTTGATCCAGCAATTCCACTACTAGGAATATACCCAAAGAACCCTGAAACACCAATTCATAAGAACCTATGTACACCTACATTCATAGCAATGCTATTTACAATAGCCAAGTGCTGGAAACAGCTTAAGTGCCCATCAGTGGATGAGTGGACCAAAAAACTTTGGTACATTTACAAAATGGAATACTACACAGCAGAAAGAAAGAAGGAACTCCTATCCTTTGCAACAACATGGATGGAACTAGAAAGTATTATGCTTAATGAAATAAGCCAGTCAGTGATAGACAAATACCATATGATCTCACCCATTTCAGGACAATAATGAACAAAACAAACAACAAGCAAAACCAAACCATATACATGAATACAGTGAATAGACCTTCAGTGGGCAGGGGAAAGGGTCAGCGGGAGGGAGAAGCAAAAGGCAAAGAAGGGGAGTTTAGTCAAGAACCTAGTATGGAAGAACCATGGACATGGACAACAGGTAGGATTGACTTTGTGGGGGAGTGGATGGGTGGGTAAGGGGACAGAGTGGAGTAAAAAAGGGATTGATGTAATACAATAACAATAAACTAAAATTAAAAAAAGACTTAAACATCAGCAGTGCCACCATCAAATCCCTAGAGGAATACAGAGGCAGAAAAACGGCAGATATCCCAAGCATCAAAATTTTCACTAAAATATTTCCCAAGAGAAGGGAAGTAAAGGAACAAATGAACAAATGGGACTACATCAAACTGAAAAGTTTCTGCTCAGTGAAAGGAAATATCAAGAAAATATAAAGGGAGCCAATATGGGAAAACATATTTGCCAATGACACCTCAGACGAGGGTTTGATCTCCAAAATACATAAAGAGATAACATGACTCAACACCGGGGAGACAACCAATTAAAAATTAGGGAAAGTACTTGAACAGACACTTCTCCAAGGAAGATATACGAAGGGCCCATAGGCACCTGAAAGAATGCTCAATCAGCATCACTAGTCATCAGAGAGATGCAAATTAAAACCACAATAAGATACTACCTCACACCCATCAGAATGGCCATCATCAACAAATCAACAAACAGTAAGCGCTGATGAGGATGTGGAGAAAAGGAGATCCTGGTGCATTGCTGATGACAATGCAAACTGGTGCAGCCACTATGGAAGACAATATGGAATATCCTCAAAAAACTAAGAACTGCCTTATGATACAGTGATTCCACTGCTAGGATTATACCTGAAGAATCCTGAAACACCAATTCAGGAGAACCTATAAAACCCTGTGTTCATAGCAGTGCTATTTACAATAAATAGCCAAATGCTGGAAACAACCTAATTAAGTGCCCTTCAGTGGATGAATGGATCAAAAAACTTTGGTACACTTACACAATGGAGTTCTATGCAGCAGAAAGAAAGAGAGAGTTCTCATTTGCAATAGCATGGATGGAATTGGGGAGTATCATGCTTAGTGTGATAAGCCAGGCAGCAAAAATTAAATACTACATGTCCTCACTTAATACAGGAGACTAATGAACAAACAAGGAAACAAAACAGAACCAGAGACATAAAAGTACAAGGAACAGTTTCAGTGTGCAGAGGGAAAGGAGGCAAAGAGGGGAACAGTTTA
The DNA here is from genome assembly GCA_004026585.1 of Noctilio leporinus. Classification (NCBI taxonomy): domain Eukaryota; kingdom Metazoa; phylum Chordata; class Mammalia; order Chiroptera; family Noctilionidae; genus Noctilio; species Noctilio leporinus. The sequence continues at coordinate 9,793 of PVIW01016854.1, read as the reverse complement.
GTCAAGGAACTAGCATCAATGACCTATGGACATGAACAACATGTGGGATTGACTTTGCTCGGGGATAAGGAGGGTGAGGAAGGGGAAATGAGATGAATGTAATATAACAACAATAAAAAATAAATAAAATAAAACCTAATATTTATTCTTCTCAAATTACTCTGAACCATTAAAGAGGAGGAAAGACTTCTATGCTCTTTTAAATATCTTAATTCCTTAACCAGGTAAAGCCACAACAAAGAAAGATAATTATAGGCCAATATATCTGATGAACATGGATGCTAAAATCCTCAAAAAAATATTGACAAATCAGATAGCTGAAGATGGCAGCCAAGTTGGTGGAAGCTGAGCCCATTACACCTGTCCCCAACCTGGGTTTTCAGCTGAACTTCTGACAATTAACTTTAATAATCACTGGAATCTAAGCTGATGTGAAGTTTTATTTAAAGCCATGGAGTACAGATGTTTCATACCATCCAGTAAGGGGATTTCATACCATCCAGTGAAGGGGAAATTCACTGTGTGTGGCTCTTGTAGCAGAAGAGACCAGACATAAATCACAGCTTTGGAACTACCTCCCTCTCAGAGCAGAAAGTCTTAGTTCCATGCAGGGATCCCCAACCCTAATTGAGAGTGACATAGGGATCTGAGTCTGAGACCCAAACCACACACACACAGTAAGCTGCACAGCCATAGCTATTGCATCAGATAGGAACTCAGAATCTTAAAGCAGTCAGGTTCCCACACCTGGGTCTATCAGAGGTGTCTAGAGACTACAGCCAATTGTGACTTTGAGAGACATTTTGCTTTTGGAGAAGATTGTATGCATGAAGAGCCAATGACTCAGTACTGTGGTGTGTGTACTGCATAAAGGCTTTAAAAAAAAAACAAAAACAGAAACTGAAACACGTCTGGGCAAGGACCCTGTGTGCAGCTGCTCTGCTAGTAGAAACCAGATTGAAATAACAGTTATGGACTGTCCTCCCTTTTGATGTGTGGGGCAATAAAAATACAGTAATAAAGAGGGGAGGAGATGCTCTGGTGTCTCTGGCAGCAGGATGCAGTGAGGTCCCACCACACATGTGAAAATATGAGATCACAAATCAGTGTGAAGTGCTTCTAGGTTTGGGCACCAGGCTCAAGAGTTCATTATATGAGCTCAGACTAAGAAAGAAGCCATGCTAATGAAAGGAGGCCTGTGAGAGTGTCAAATAGCAGTTGCACAAAGGGAAATGCTGACTGCTGGTGAGGAGCAGTGGGTGATCAAAACAGAGATCTTGATGAATGGATTGGGAAAAAAAAAAAAACAGTTTCTCTACCTTCACGCTAGTGGAAGGTGCTCTGCCACCCCCACCTTCTCAGTGTGAGCTAAGCCTACTGCTGCAGCTGTGGAGAGAAACAGCATAATGGGGAATTTTTTTCTGAGGCATTTAGAACTTCTATCAGCTGTACCAAGCCATGTTGGGTTCTTTCCCATAGAGACCAATTGGGCAGAGAGATCAGAAATTTACACAACACAGGGAAAGGCCAAACAAAGACCTTGCTTAGTGGATTGGAGAAAAATCATTTTCCCCTCTCTCTAGTGTGTGGGCATCGCTCCTGTTCCCCAATGAAAGCTAACCTGTTGCTGCTGCTGTGGTTGCAGAGAGGAACCTTGAGAAATGCAAAAACTTTTTTTTTTTTTGACCTGTTTTGAACTTTTATCAGCCACGCTAAACCGGGATCTTTGGATCTTTTCCCACCAAAACCACACAGCAGAGAAAGCAGAAATTTGTACAATAAGAAATATTCTGAGCCTGGCTGGCAAGCAAATCAGGGGCTGCATGGAATAGAGAGCTCTGGATTGTTTCCTGCAAAGGTTCTGGGCTAGGAAATAGAAGGGCAAAAGTTGAGTCCTGGAATATATTCTAGTCTACTACTCTCATAGTCTAAAATCCCCGGGGATGAAAAAGGAGGGCCTACTCCCACCTTGAGGATTATAGGCATCACCTCCAATGGGGAAATTCTGCAGAACAGCCTTGCTGGTACAAGATTGACCATTGGGTGCATTTCTACCAGGGTAAGAAAGAGAAATCCCAAAGAGGGACTATCAAAATGTGAACATTTTGGAGAATATCACCTGGGATCAGGAGAAAGAGTTTAGCCTCCTACTGTGTCTTGAGTATTGTAGACAAAAGAGGAGGAATAGCAAAGTAAATTTTGGAAAATGTAAGCAATGATGTGAATTTCTAAAACTGATATTAAAATACATAAAGCCACAACCTTAAAACAGTGGTTCTGATTTGAAAAGGGATTGATGAAATGGAATGCTTGATTCAGAAACAGAAACTTATAAAAACTTTAGCACAGTGGATAAGGTGCTGGCCTGTGAACCCAAAGGTCGCAGGTTCAATTCCCAGCCAGGGCAACATAACTAGGTTGCAAGCCAGGTCTCCAGCCAGGTCTGTGGCTGGAGGCAGGTGAAAAGCAACCATACATTGATGTCTCTCTCCCTCTCTGCCTCTCTCTCTTCCCCTCTTTCTAAAAATAATAAAATAAAATCTTAAAAAAAAAAAGAAACTTATAAAAACTTAACTTCTATAATGCTGGCCACTCTGATGGAATGAAAAAGGAAATGGTTGTCATGTTTGCTTACTTTTACTTTGGCATAAAGTTATACAAAAACACCCTGTTTTTAATTTTTAAAATTTGACCTCAAGCACAAAAGGTTAAGTTAGTAATATTCTTCAGATCATAACATCCTCTCATCATCACTCAATGCAAGGCTCTGTCTGGTGTTAATTTGTTTTCCCTTCATCCTTTTAAAAAAATATTTTATTTATTTTTTAGAGAAAGGGAAAGGAAGAAAGAAAGAGAGGAAGAGGAACATCCATGTGTGAGAAAAACATGGATCAGTTGCCTAACAAACCCCCAAATGGGGACTTGGTTCACAACCCAAACATGTGTCTTGACTAAGAATCAAACTGGCAACTCTTTGGTTTGTGGTACAACACCCAACCCACTGAGCAACACCAGTCAGGGCTTCCCTTCATCTTTGATCACTTCTCCCACTTTCCCTTCACCAGTGGCACCTAATCCAATGGATTTGGTTTATGTGTTTAGAAATACAAGCACTTTTGAAAATTAGGTTGTACTGTCTTGTGTATGTGTTTCAACTTATATAAGTGGTAATATCCAATAGCTCTAATTATATTTCTTCCCCTTTTAACCCAACAATGTGTTTTAAGATCTGTTCATATATTTCTTTGATTTTTGTTGTTGTTGTATTACATCCATCCCCCTTTTTGCTCCCCTCTGTCCCCCTCCTGACCCACCCATTGCCCCAAAGTCAATCCCACCTGTTTTTTCATATATTTCTGTACATCCATCTTAATGCTTTGGACTATTGCATCATGTTCCACAGAATACACCCAGCACATATGTTACTTATTTCCCTGTCATTGAGCATGTAGATTCCCTCAACCTTCACAACCTTATGAAAGAACTTTGTTCATGTTTCTCCTTCATGTGTGATTTTTACCAAGACTGATACTCAAGAGAATGGGTTGCAGAACCACAGGGCTACTCATGCTTAATTTTACTAGGTAAACCAGCTTGCTCTCCAGAATAATCAAACCAGTTCTCATTCCAGCTAGTAATACATGAGTTTCCATATCTACTTCTCTTAAACATTTTCATTAATTAAGTTTCTCATTTTTGCAATATGATCAGTATGTAGTCACATTTCATTGATGTGATGTTTTAATTTCACAACTGGAAAGGTTAAGCATCATTCCCTCTTTTTCTCTGTTCCAGTCTCCTCTTCAATGAATGGTCCTTCATATTTTTCACTCATGTATCTATTGGATTTCCTGCCTATTTCTTATTGATTTGCAAGCATATACCAGATTAGCTCATTTGACCGAATTCTATCTTTCTGCTTTATTATCAGGATCAGCAGATTATGATTTACTCAAGACAGTGTGGATAGACTAGAGTTATCCCCAAACTATCCACTTCTCACCTCTCTATCCAAGAGGCACAGTCCTGTTTCACTCAGGGTTACTATTACCCTGTCTCTTCACCCATTCACTGGGATAAATCACAGTCATTTTCTCTTGCAGAAAAGGTGATCCCTGTTTTTAGCATTTAGTTGACAAGTCCATCACCAGCTCCTCTACCTTTGATGGTATAGCAAAGGCTATCTTAGGGAACAGTGGACCCATGGTAATTCAACATCTTTTTTCTAGAGCCAGAAGATAGCATGCCACATGCCAACTTTACAGAGGAAAATGTTGAGGAGAAAATCATTTTAATTATTTTTTATATATGTGTATTGAAAATATATTAAACTGTTTTCTTAGGGGAACATATAATTTTTGTGTTTGCCACATCCAGTAGCTGAACACTGCTCCTCTTCTTTTCTTTAAGTCCTTATCATTCTCTTGGTTGGTGGCCAACAAAATTGCTACTTAACATCTCTTGCATGGTGCCTGTAACATTAAGCAGATTCCAGTGTAACAGCAACTCATTTGCTTTTGCACCATGAGCTGTCAAAACAATAGATTTGAATTTGAATACTGACGGAATACCCAAAAATGTTGCCGGTATCTTATTTGTTCTGTGGCTGATTATTTTTCGGAGGAAATCTACCATAGAAGGTGAGGCTGGTATTCCTTTTGAAGGTTTTTCCATGGCCATGGTTCATCTGATGCTCTGAGTATAGGACCCAGTCATCAGTGTTTTTTAAAGGTTTTCAGTTGATTTCAAAAACAGTCAAAGTTGAGAACCAGAGCTCAGAGGACTGATTGAACATTATACCACCTGAGAAATAATTACAGGTTATGTTTCCTGGGTCTCACTCCCAGATGTTCTGATTTAGTTAGTTTGGAAAGCAGCCTGAGTACCAGGATTTTAAAATGCTTCTCAAGTGATTCAAATATGCAGCAAAGTTTCAGGACCACTGAAAGTACTTTGGCTCCTCCTTCTCTCTCCTTATTTTTGCCATATCATTATGCCCAATAGTTTAATTCAATCTAAATTGTAAGTGTCCCTCTTCTAAGTCATTATTTATTTTTTTGTATTGAGGGCTTACTTTAGTTTTTCATATTAATCAGTTACTTATTCATCATTGCTTCTTGTATCTCATGTCTTTCTTTGGAATTTTTTTTATCGCAGCATCCTTTAGAATTCCATTTAGCAAAAGTTTGTATGCAGCTATACATCTTCTACATTTTTTTCTTAAAAATGCTTTGTTTTAGCTATTCTACCGACAGCTTGACTGGGTACCAAATTCAGCCTTAACAGTTATCTTCTTTCAGCACTGAAGGTATGATTGAGTTGCCTTCCTTTCTCCACTGCTGCCAACAAGAAATTTTTGTCAGTGTATTAGTTCTATTGAAATAACATGTTTTATTTTTTTAGTGGGGGGGGGGCTGGTTGCTTTCATGCTTTTTATTTTAGTCTTTTACTTTTGGCAGTTTAACTCACATAATGCTTGAGTGTAAATTTATTTATTTATTTATTTATTTATTTATTTATTTTATTGTTGTTGTATTACATCCATACCCTTTTTGCTCCCCTCTGTCCCCCTAAATTTATTTTTTAAAATCCTGTTTGCAATTTCTGATTCTTCCCTCTGAACATTCAACTCTTATCTCCAATCCAGAGAATTTTCAGCTACGTTCTCTTTGATTATTGCCTCATTCCTCCTATTATGTACATGTTAGACACTTTCCCTTCCTCCTCTACGTCATTTAAGATCTCTCATATTTTCCATCTCTTTACAACTCTATCATAAGTAAGTTTAATTTTTTTACCTTTAAACTACATCATATTCACTTAACATTATATTTTAATAATTTATTTCTAGAAGATTTACTTGACTTCATTGTTAAAATCTATGTTTTTGTATTTTCTTTCCTGTTTCTATTTTATCTCAATTACTTTAAGAAATTTACTTTAGGAAGGTTCTGGCAAGATGGCGGAGGAGTAAGTGGAGCTACACCAGTCTCCTCCCAGGTCACATATAGAATTACTTTTTAGGAGAAGAAGTCAGCTAGAATTACCAACAGAACGCTAGCTGGAAAGAAGTCCTATGCCCACAGACAGAACAGAAGAGGATGCTTCATTACAACATGACTGGTAGGAATCACAGAAACTCGAGAGGGCTGGTTGGGCCCCACCCCCAGAGGCATCTACCTACCCTGGTCTCCAGCAGAGGGAGGGCAGAGAGGAGTGCAGACACATGGGGAGAGTTTCAGTGGTGACTTGGAGGAGAGAAGTTGGGAAGCGGCTGCGGGGATCCCAGTGCAGACTCATCTCCCACACCTAGGGCAGACTGTGCTGTACCAAGCAGCTTCCATTGAAGGGTTCTCATAGCCCCACCCACTGGAAGCAATCTGCCCCACCCAGCTGTGACTGAGCCTGGTGCCTGATCACAATTCTTTGATTTATATCTAAATAAACCTCTCCTGCCCTGTCCTATCTGAGCATAGACACAATAGTTGGCACCTGAAGAGGTGCTTTTCACCCAGCAATGCCTGGGCATGGTGGCTGATTGTAGACTCTCTGGCTTGGATCTGGGTTGATCATTCAGTCCCACACGTAGCGTTTAAGCATGGTGGCTGATCCTGGATTCATTGCTTTGCAACTGGGTCAGTCCTTCTCGCTCAGCAGAGCCTGGGCCTGGTGGCTGATTACAAACTCTCTGACTTACAGCTGGGTCAGTTGCCCTGCACAGTGGCATGCAAGCCTCGTGGCTGATCCTAGATTCATGGCTTTGCAGCTGAGTCAGTCCTTCTAGCTCAGCAAAGCCTTGGCCTGGCAGCTAATTACAAACTCTCTGACTTGTGGGGCTGGGTCAGACAGTCAGCCCCACACAGCAGCAACTGAACCTGATGGCTGGTCATGTATTCATTGGATCACAACTGAATTGGTTTGTCCCACCCACTGGCCTCTGGGCCTGGCAGCTGATCACAGATTCCTTGGATTACAATTGTAAGTTGCTGCCTAGCCCAGCAGCTCCTGAGCCTGATGGCTGATCACAGATTCATTAATTTACATCTGAATCAGTCTTACCAGGCTGCACCTGTGCTGTTGGCTGATCCATTGGATTACAATGGAACTCTGTCTCACCCAGTTGGGCCTGAATTTGGTAGCTGATTTACTGATTTACAACTGAATCAGTCTGTCACCCCAAGCTGCATCTGAGCCTGGTGATGGATCACAGACCAATAAGATTACAACTAAATCAATCCTTCCAGACTAGCAGTTCCTTAGCCTGGCAGCTAATCACAGTCTGATTGCATTGCAATGAAACATAAAAATGGGGAGGAAAAGAAACAGCCCATCACCAAAAGGAAATGAGGAATCCCCAGAAAGATCACAAAATGAAACAAAGGCAAGTTAACTATTATATATGAAATTCAAAGAAGGATGATAGAGAAGCTCAATCAGCTCAGTCAGCTCAAAGAAAACTACAAACAAGTCCAGGGGAACTACAAACAACTCCAGGAGGACTATGAAGAATTTCAGGGAAGCTACAAGGAACTTAATAAGAACTACATCAGCATTAAAAAAGGACTTAGAAACTATCAGTCAGAGCCAGGAGTAAATGAAGAATACAATTTCTGAAATGAAGAATACAACAGCAGCAATCAACAACAGGCTAGAGGAGGTAGAGGATGGGATCAACAAGCTGGAGTACAATGTAGAAAAATTTACAAGACAGTGCAAGACAATGAAAAAAGGCTGAACAAGAATGAAGAGGTTTTAAGAGAACTGCAGGACAACATGAAACACAAGAATATCAGTATCATAGGAATAGCAGAAGGATAAGACAAACAAGAAATGGAAAAAATGTTCAAAAAAGTAATGATAGAAAACTTCCCTAACATGATGAGTGAAAACATTACTCAAGTTCAGGAAGCACAGAGGGTTCCAATGAGAATGAATCCAAACAGACCCACTCCAAGACACATTATAATTAAAATGGCAATTTTCAAAGATAAAGAGAGAAACCTTAAAGTATCAAGAGAAAAACAGCAAATAATATAAAAGGGGTTTCCAATAAGGGTATCAAATGATTATTCAACAGAAACAATACAAGCTAAAAGGGAATGGCAAAAAATATTCCAAGTAATGGCAAATAAAGACCTGCAACCAAGAATAGTCTACACAGCAAGGCTCTAATTCAGATGAGTCTCACAGACAAAAAGAAGACTGAAAGAATATATCTCTATCAAACCAGCATCACAAGAAATGCAAAAAGGACTGATTTAAAAATATAAATAAACAGGGGGGATCAAAGATGGCAACAGAGTGGAGAGCAGTGCTGATGGTGTTCTCGAGTACCAGAGCAGCTGGAGCACAGGATACGGAGCACAAGACATCTGCAGGTCCCTAAGAATTGGAGCAGTCAGCATCTGGACTCAGGGGAGCACAGCCCAGAGGCAGCAGAGACCTAGAGGAGAGCAGGTGAGACAGTTCCAAACCAGCCGCCAACAGGCTGCCGGTGGGCCGATGTCAGCTCTGGGCAGTGGTGGCTCTACCCAAAGGGGCGTCCCTAACTGAAGCCAGCTCCAGGCTCCCTGTCGAGTAGAAATCTGAGCAGTGAGGGCAAATGCCAGAGGGAACAAGGAATTGAACTCCTGCAGAGAAAGGACTGTGTGAGAGCCTTGTTCCAGCAACAGGGAGAGGAAGCTCCTCACTGGGCCAGAGGTGGAGAAGAAGAGTCCTGCAGGAAGCAGGAGCAGGGGAGCAGGGAAGTGCACTGGCCAGGGCAGTGAAAGGGCCAAAAACAATGCTGCTGGGCCACTGCAGAAACAGTGGCATGAAGCCCCTGTCAACGGGGAGAGGCCCAGCCCAGCCCACCTACACAGGCCCCCCAGGCTCCCATGGAAACTCCAAACTGCTAGCTGGGAATTTGTAGCTGGGGCAACAGACCATTGCCTGCAACAAAGGCCCCACTTCAGATGCTCTGGAAAGCCAGGAGCATACCACAGAGGTGGAGTGAAGGACTCCCCAGAGAGCTGGTTGGTTTGGAGGATTGGCCCTCACCTGGGGAAGCCAGGCAGTATTGGCAGACCCCAGGCACTTGGTGGACCCTGAGCATTGTTGGCGGACTGGGAATGCCTCCTCCAGGAGTTGGGGGGGGCAGGACCAGTCATCACAGGAGCCAGTGAGGTTGCAGGCCACCCTGCAGGGGTGCCAGGAGCCCATCGCAGGCAGAAAACTCCACCAGGAGCTGGAGGGGGAGGAGCAACTGTAGACATCATAGAAGCACCCTGCTGGACTTCAAACGGAAGAAAAGGAAGGGTGCTAGAACGCCAGCAGCACTGAAACCCAGCTAGGCTACTGGAGGCCCAGCCTACCTGGGTGCTGACACTCAGAATCAGCCCTGACTGTGACAATAATAGGCCCTGCCACTCCAAGACCACACAGCTAGATAGACCATAGCCTGCAGAGACCTGACCAAGAAAAAGAGGCTGACTCAGGAAATGGATTGCTGCTAATTTCAAGCACTTGAGTTACACTGAGAGCTACATGAACTATTAATCCCTAACATATCATTTTCTTTTTCTTTTTTTGTCTTTTTTTTTTTTTTTTTTTTTTTTTAGTTTTGAACATTTTATTTTTTTACTCATGTTATAAACAACTTTCAGTGAACACTTTAGTGTACTCATTTTATAATGCTACAGTATGATTTCCAAGAAATGGAATAACTGGGCTAAGTAGTACAATTTAAATTTTTGACCCATACTTGTTACAGACATATATTCTCTAACAAAGTCTCTTTCTACAATATTATTAT
>PVIW01016853.1:0-15516 GCA_004026585.1 Noctilio leporinus | reverse complement strand
CTTAGACAAGAACCTAGTATAAAGGAACCATGGACATGGACAACAGGTGGGATTGACTTTGGGGGGAATATGTGGGTGGGGAGGGGGACAGAGGGTAGCAAAAAGGGGTTGGATGTAATACAACAACAATAAAATTAAAAAAAAAAAATCTCTGCTGTTGATACAATATAAGGATTAAGTGAGGTGAGAGAACAGGCCAGACTTCAAAGGGGCTAAAGTATGTTCTCATGGTCCAATTCCCACCAGGACCCACTGGCTATAGCATGGAGGCACATATGCACCCATCTTTCCCAGTTTTTCGGTCAGGTCTTACAGGCTTCTCCTTGCCTGCATGTGGTTCCAAGTCAAGACACTTTCTCAGGGGGACCCTGACACTTTTTCTCAAGAAAATCTGAATTAGGAGTTTACAGGTTTTTAAAAGGAACCAGTGATAGTAAAAGATAAATGAAGCTAGTCAGCCACATTCTTATGCTATCATGAAGGTGGTAGTATAGGAGATAAATAATAACTATTAATATTCCCCTATTTTATAAAAAGAGACAGAAGATAAGAGGATTAATTGTCTTAAAACAATTATAGATATAACAAGTAGCAGTGATATCTGATTTTGGGAGTCATGATAAAATGTATAACATAAACTAATATTGAAATAATATTAATTTGGGTATTTTGTCACCAACTGTATAAAAAATTTGGGGCAATGGTTTTTCAATATTTACATACCTTTTTTAATCTGATGAAGGATGTGTTGCTTTTTCTTAATTTGTTTTGCTTATAAAACAATTAATTCTGGTTTACTTGGCTTGGACTATAGTAAACATTTTTCACTCTATGGTTATTGGTGCAATTTCCACTCTTTTAAATATGCTAAGAGGAGAAACAATAACATTTTTAATGTTTCACATTGAGCTATACTACTTGTAATAAAATAATGAAATAAACTTGTAGCCTAGCAAAATTTAAAAATGCATATATTATCCCAGTCATACAGTTTTTTTTCCAAAATTCAACTATAATATATCCCAATAAGCTATTCATTCCTCCATTATAAAATTCTACTCCAATACTCCCTGAAACGTGGAAATGGGTTAGGACCTTAATCGGAAACGAGAATTACTGTGTAACCTCCACCTGCCCACCCATTTTAACCTAATTGTCTTCTATTTCTTCTCTCATCATGTTTCTGAATTGGATGAGACAGGGAAAATGAGAATAAGGAATCAAACTAGGAAAGATTGGGAGAATTTCTATCTACTCAAATGTTCATCAAAATTTCAAAACCTTAAGGAGTTTGGCTTCTACTACTCTCCTTTGCCTGAATCCCTAATAGATAAAATAGTTAAAATAAAGCTAAAGCACATTTATAAATAAATATGGTCAGATGATCTTACTTAATTTTGAGACAGGGATACTAGTCATAAAGTAGTGCCATGAAGAGGCTGCATGTTGCTAATTGTTAACACTTTCTAGTCATACTTTGATGGTTTTGCTGATTTTTTTCTCCAGTTTCAAGAAACAAATGGTATGGAGTTTTCCCCTATTTTGCAGACTGTTTTGTCCTCTCTTCATTCATGTTGAATATTCACTGAAATACTTAAATAATTGTACTTGGTTTCACAATTAGGTTAAAAAGTTATTTCCTAAATTCATTTTTGCTATGTTATTATTTAAAGTTGTCCTTTATTTTTCAGATTTTTGCATAACAACACACTATCTAAAATCCCAGTTGGGAGCATTCCTTATCTGAATTCATTAAAGAGACTGACTGTAAATGAAAGGAAATGCATAAACACAAAAATCTTATGAAATTCTCCAAAATAACTAAATTCCAAACAATGATTTGTGCTTTTTTTTTGCCATGAAAGATCACTGCAGTTCTAGGTTGTTCAGGAGAAATGATGTTGTTAACTACAGAAAGATAGAGGAAACATAATCTACTGAGCTTTCATGCATTCTCTTAGAAGTGAGTTTCAAAAGGAATATTGGAGATGGAAGTTTTTCCTTGGTTCATTCTCCGTAATTTCTTTGTTTGGCAAATCTAAAGACTCCCAAGGCTTCCTTTAACTTTTATTTAAAAGGAGATGTGCAAAGTTCCAAAGAAAGTTTTAACTCCTCTGGTCAGGCTTCAAATGTTTTCCCTCATCCCACTTAGAGGTACAAGTACAATTCATTTCCTTCTATATTAAATGAAACAATTAAAATTGCAATCCAGATCTCTCATTACTTCATTTGCCTTACTTCTCTGTTTATATGAATCACTCTCTTTTACTCTGATCTGTCTTTTCACCATGATCTGTGATCATTGTGTATTCTTCTGTCTTGTTGATTTTTAAAAATTAATTTACTGTTATTGTTTTACATTTATACTATTTTTTCCCATTGCTCTTCCCTCCCCCACCCTCCCCAATCCCTCTCCCATAGTCAATTCCCACAAGTCATCCATATCCATGGATCATTTATATTCCCCTTCTTTGCCTCTTTCTCCTCCTCCCTTCTGCACACTGTCAGTCTGTTCCTTGTTTCTATGCTTTTGGTTCTATTTTGTTTGTTTGTTTGTTTTGTTCATTAGTGTCCTGTATTAGGTGAGATCATATGGTATTTGTCTTTCACTGCCAGGCTTATTTCACTAAACATAATACTTTCCAGTTCCATCCATGTTGTTGCAAAGGGTAGGAGTTCCTTCTTTCTTTCTGTTGTGTAAAGGTGTTCCATTGTGTAAATGTACCAAAGTTTTTTGATCCAATCATCCACTGATGAGCACATAGGCTGTTTCCAGCACTTGGCTACTGTAAATAACGCTGCTATGAACATTGTGCATAGGTTTTTCTGAATTGTTTTTTCAGGGTTCTTTGGGTTTAATCCTAGTAGTGGAATCACTGGATCAAAAGGCATTTCTATTTTTAGTTTTTTGAGGAAATTCCATACTATTCCATGGTGGCTGCACCAGTCTGCATTCCTACCAACAATGTACTAGGGTTCCCTTTTCTCCACATCCTTGCTAGCACTTGTTTGTTGATTTGTTTTATTTTGTTTTTTCTTTTTTGTTTAAATAATTTTTTCCCTCAATACACACAGATGTAAGTTCCGGTTATCAGGTAAGTTGAAATGCCCTACTTTCACATGCTGGTTGGAGAGCACATAGAAAAATCAGCACTGAGGCTGTTCTAAGCTTGTGGGCCCCAGTTCAGGTCCATGTGTAAGGGAATGTCAAAAATAAATAAAAATCAGAATATTGAAGGAAATGCTACATTTCTCTTCAATCAGTGCCTGAAGATAATATTTGTAATCCTTGCATTTAAGATATTATGAATGATCAAGAGAGCAAATGATCCAATTCAATTCATTTTTCTTTTCAAGTTTATATTCTTATGTTCTTTCTTCTTCTTCTTCTTCTTCTTCTTCTTCTTCTTCTTCTTCTTCTTCTTTTTTTTGGCAGTTCTCACAGCAAATGTGCATGCTGCTGCCTCACAGTCTTATCTCTTCTGGCTTTTCCTTTTGTGATCAATCCCACAAAGTTCTTGTGTCATAATTCTCTTTTTCTGCCAAAGCTTTCTTGATAGAACTGGTTATACCACAACAATTTGAAATAATACATATATCCATTCTTTTTTGTTTGTTTTATGTTTTTACATAAAACTTAATTTTTCTGAGTATTTTTAGGTTCACAGAAAAATTTAACAGAGTATAAAAATTTGTTATATATCTACCCACCCCCCACACATGCACAGCCTTCCCCGCTATCAACATTCCCCAGCAGAGTGGTTCATTTGTTACAAATGATGAACCTACGTTGACATGCCATTATCACTCAAAGTCTATCATTTATTTTAGGGATCAGTCTTGGTGTTGTACATTATATGAGTTGTGATAAATGTATAATGAATTGTATTCATTACTATAGCACCATACAAAGTATTTTCACTGCTGTAAAAATACTTAATTTTTGGACTCATTAATTTTGAATAGATCTGTTTTTTAATCAAATAACTGATAAAATTAGTCAATGACAAGGAAAAGAAATGTGTAAAGGGTCTTTTCATTACAATGTGCAAGAGACAATTCCAGATGTGAACCTTTGTAAAATGATATTGTTTCTAGTGATAGCTGGACATCTGGTATAAAAAAAACATCTTAAAAGATCTGCCTCTATTCTGCAGTGGTCCCCAACCTTTTTGGCACCAGGAGCCATTTTCATGGAAGTCAATTTTTTAACTGCTGGGGCTGGGTATGGTTCTGGGGTCATTCAATTACATTACATTCAAGCTTGTCTCCTCTGGTGTGAACTGGTTCCTAACAGGCCTGAACCTGTACCAGGCCATGGCTCCAAGCTTGGGGACCCCTGCTTTAGGGCAAATTTAAAACACAGGGAAAACATGTCTATCAATCACTACTCTGTGTCAAGGAGGTTTACAAGAGAAAGTAACAAATCATCCTGGGAGCAGCATGAATTACACACAAGTACATTTACAATAAAGCCTCTACTATTTCTTTGAAGCAATCTCTATGAAAAAGTAAAAATAAAATCCCACCAAATATAAATTCTCTGTGCTTTAATGTCTAAAAAGCAATAATATTTCAGTATGCATAATTTATTTTTATTTAAAAATATTTTAAAAATTATTTTTAGAGAGAGGAGAAGGGAGAGAGGCAGAGAGGGAGAGAGCCATCAATGTATGGTTGCCTTTCACCTGCCAGCTATGGACCTGGCTGGAGATCTGGCTTGCAACCTGGTTATGTGCCCTGTCTGGGAATCGAACCAGCTACCTTTGGGTTCATAGGCTGGCACCTTATTCACTGTGCCATGAGCCAGGTCCAGTATGTATAATTTAAATCTTAATTTTCTCTAACATGAATATTGTATGCTTATTTCATCTTATACTTACTTATTTATAATAAAATAATATACTACTAGCTCAGTGGAATCATTCTTAGAGTTTTAAGGTTCTTCCCAAAATATTATTAATGTGAAAATGTATAAGCTCTGTTCAAGGTAAGCAACAGGTAGGCATTTGTTTTATTCCTTCAATAAATAGAAAGCCTTAAATAAAAAAGTGACTGGAAAGTAAATTATAGACAATTAAATGTTTCAATTAAAAAAATTCAAACTAGAATTCAATAGTCCCCTGTAACAGCTGTAATTCATGCCTGCATGCATAGGCATCTGGATGACCATGCTGTAGTTTGTGATTGTGATTTAATAGGGTTGGGGGAACTTATTCAAGGTTCTGTTTGTAATGGCCAAACTCAGGCTGCTGCTATTATTTATGAATAACCCAGAACACTCCATGGTTTCAGTAACAGGAGAGCAATTCAACTGAGTTATGCAATGTTCTCTGCATCTATAAGACTAAGGAAGAAAATAATTAAAACTACCTATACCTCTTTCTCAACAATATCTTGGAATTATATAATTCTGTATCTTTTAAAAATACACAAATAATTCTTTTATTACAGAGATTCCTTGAATTAGTTTGAGCCCCAAGATGTGGAGATAAATAGAAAATGCTGTCTATTTCTCTTGCTGGGCTGAGAAAACTTAGATATATAGCAAGTAAATGCTGTGTATGGGCACATGTTGCAATTCTCTTTCTAAATTCAGTAATCTCTTTATCTTACTTCATTTCATTTACCCAGAGATGAAATTTCCAAAATTATTGGAATTCCTTAGAGATAAAGTATCTTTAATTTTTATTTTTTCACTTGATAAAGGTATGCAGAGGACTTAAAAATTGTATATTTTGGGACATAAGTTATTATGAAACTAATAGTTTAATGTTATTTTTAGAAGAATTAATAACAAACCATTATGCTTTAAAATCAAAATGTAGTTATAATGCCAAAAAAGTGCGAGAATTTCTCAGTGTCAATGTTCCTGAACTCTGGTCCAAGGAAATCTGGCCTCCTAGTTAACCACATGCAAATCCTTTAGATTATTATGTATGCATCATTTGTGAGAGAGAAGTTAAGAAACCTTTTTCCAATAAAGAGACTGTTAAAGCTCAGATTGAAAACATTATGATGTCCATGGATAAAGAAAAGTTAATTAGGTCCTGGCTGGTGGCACAGTAGATAAGGCGCTGGCCGGGAATCCAAAAGTCACTGGTTCAATTCCCCAGCCAGGGCACATAACAAGGTTGCAAGGCAGGTCTCCAGCCAGGTCAGTAGCTGGAGGCAGGTGAAAGGCAACCATGCATTGATGTTTCTCTTCCTCTTTGTCTCTGTTCCTTCTCCCCATTCTAAACATAATAAAAAATTAAAAAAAAAAAGATAAAGAAAAGTTAATTAAAGCTTGCTAAAGATTCCAATAGAATCTAGTCTATTATTGCAGCAAATGGAGACTTTTTAGAACAATTTAAAAAATGACTATGTTTATGTATTTACATATAAGAATAAATTTATTTCAAAATATGAAAAATCAAAATATAGTTTAATATAATTTCATCTTAATTATTTTAGGTTCACACTGATATTTTATATTGTTGCTTTTATATAGTAAATCAGTAAAAAGTTATGTAAGTAAATTGGTAAAATAGGATATTCAAAATTATTTAAAATATTAGTATTTATTTAATTCTCATTGTACTATTTGACAAAATACAGAACCTATGCCTTTAAAGACTTGTGAATATAAAATTAATTAGCAATAATAAACTCTTAAAATAACTTGCCAAAAATGAATATAAGATAATAGAAAATAGAGAATAAAATGAATTATATGCCTAATATAATTCAATGATAATATTTAAACAATTATATTTATTACATTATTATAATATTACATTAATTATATTAATTACATTAGTGATAAGTAGAATGATTTGTATGTGTCTCTTCCATTCTTATACAAATTTTATTGATTTTCTTCTATCATGTGTATAATCAACTATGAATCTTTATCCTCTATAAAATATTCTAAAAAATATTGTAAATAGTTAATGTGCTTTCTGTGTGTAATTTAGATTTCTAGTTTAGTCAGAAACCCAGACATGCTTATAAAATATGGCTTTAATTTTTGCCAAAAACTAATAAGTATAGGCTAAGAATAGCTTGGAAAGAAGGTGATTATAAATACCATTAAATTTGGAATCTAGCCCAGGAGAAAAACTTCAATTAAAAGAAGACTTTAATTGATTTCCACTTAAAGTTTGTTCAAGGGTACTTGAGAAACAGAAATTGATACTTATAATGTCCTAAAACTGCTTGCTCAGACTTTTTACAGTTTAAATTTAGTCATTATGTGTTCAAGGTTACAAAGGTACTGACTAATGTTTAGAAAGAGACAAGTGAAAAATCATATTGCCTGATGGAACTTATGGCATAAAGGTTTTAATTACAGTGACTAGAGAAGGTAAAATGCATTTAACAGGAAAGAAAGAAATTGAAAAGAAGGAATAAAATTTTAAAAAGGTGAGGTACAGGTGGAAATATCTGTTAAATTATTAATTATTTCATATTGAAAAATTGAAAATAAAAAGGAAGAACTTATGCCAAGAAATATTTAATATCAGTAAATTTTAACTTATTATTTATGGTTGAATAACTTTTTATGAAAAGATAATGCAAATAATGAAAGTACATGGAACATAATGTACATATAGGATAGCAAATAATTTTAAACAAACAAAATAAACCAAGTTAAGACAAAAATACTGTCAATTAATTAGAAGTTACCTGGGTACTCCTTTCTTTCCAGCATTCTATCCTCCTCTCCAGAAGATAATGTTTGTCCTGACTTTAAGATTTAGAGGAATGAGTTAGGAACTGATTAAACACAAGCATGGGTAGAATTAAAGAATTAAAAGATAGATTTATGGAAGTAAGATAGGTTTCAGAATGGTTAAGAGATATGGAATCTAAAAATGTAAAGGTCTAGAACATATCCAGTAGGAAAGCTTAGAAATTATCAGCTAGAGGCAATGTTTGCAGAGGTAACAACTAATAATTTTCCAGGTGTGAAAAAAGAAATAGTCATGAAACTTCAAACTAAGAATTGTATTAATTCCCAAACAGGTTTTTAAAATAAATCTATACTTGGTGCATTATGATCACAACATTGAAAATCAGAGACAAAAAGCTTTTATTTTAAGATAACTTTCAGATTCTCTTCAAATGCATAGCTCAAAATGAGAACTTTCTATCAGCTAAAAAGTATGAAATATATTTAAAGTGTTAAGGGAAATTTGCTTTTCTCCCACTTTAGGTCAACCTAAATTATCTGATAAATTAAAATAAAGACATTTTTAGACAAAGGATTGAGTTTTATGCAGGAAGTTTTGTTAAAAATATTACACAGCCCTGGCTAGTGGCTCAGTGGGTAGGCATGGGCCTGTGAACACAAAGGTTGCTGGTTTGATTCCCAGTCAGGGCACATCACCATGTTGCAAGCCAGGTCTCCAGCCAGGTCCCCAGCTGGAGGCAGATGAAAGGCAACCATACATTGATATTTCTCTCCCTGCCCTTCTCTCTAAAAATAATGAATAAAATCTTAAAAATATAAAAAAACAAACTACAAATGGATGTGCTTCAGTGAGGAGGAAATTGGATTCACAGGGAAGATGTGATACGCAAGAAGTAAAGGTAAATAAAGTATTTTTAAAACATGTTGATAAATAAGAATAAACTGAGATTGTACTGATCAAGTTTAAAGTAAGGGAGAAATAAAATATTAGACATACTAACTAAAGAATTGTAAGGAAAGATGACATAATTAAATTATTTTCCATGCCTCATTTTGAGGTGAAGAGTACTATTAACTTTGAAATTAGATCAGCCAAGAAGCCCTGTTAAAATTATGGTAAAATACTAAAAATTAGAGAATATAGCTTCCATATGAGGGGAAGGGCATAATATTATATCACTTCATCAAAAGAGAATAAGAAACAATAAAAACGGCATAGGAAAGAGAAGACAAAATGCTTCATCAGAAATAAATCAAAGCACATCAGTGAAAACAATAAATGTAGATATTTAAATAGCCCATTGATTAAAATATAACCAGCAAGTGCTACTTTTGAGGCATATCTCAAACATTATAACACTGATTGGAAGCTAGATAAACAGATATTACCACCAAGTTATACTAACCAAAATAAAGATGCTGTAGAAATATTAATATCAACTAAAAATGGATGACAAAACATAAACAAAAATTCAGTAGAAGGGTGAGTTAATTGGGTAAGAAAGTTTATATTTTTTTGCTCAGAAAGAATAAGAACAAATTAATAAGAATTTCTAAATCACATAAGAAACCTTATTATATAAAAATATTATATGATAAGCTAAAATATACTATTTTTAAGTAACTATGAAACTACCCAAATTAATTACATATAAAGAAACAGTATCTCACTTCATAGCAATTTCTAAAGACCCATTTCTTTGAAAATAATTTAACAAAATTAAATTGTTGTATTTCAATTGTCCCACTTTTCCCACATTGCTCTCCCTTGTCCCACCCATTAGAAATCAACTCTCTGTCAATGTAATTTTAGAGATTATATGGGCTATTCATCAGAAAAATAAAGTAATTACCAGCACCCAGGAGTATCACTCAAAAATAAATTTTAAATGAATAATTAGATGTCAATAAAGACCGGATTTAAGAAAGAAGGTAGACCATGCTTTTTGGAATAACGATTTTTTATCAATGAGAATAATTGAAAAAGATTGCAATGTAACCAAAAGCCTAATGAATTTGGCTTTTAATATATCATCTTTGAATGTCAGTAGAAGATGCTGAGCAAGATTGTGACATGAGGAAAGGAAATTTTAAAACAGCCAAACTGGTTCTAATGTTGAAGTTCTAGATCATATACATTTTGATAATTGTAAAAAAGTTGTAACTGTAGCAAATATTATTGTGATAGATACATGTAGGATACAAGCAAACCTTATAATTACATTCTAACTTACAAAGAGGCCTCTGTATGGGGAGGGGAATTTTTAATTTGTGGATGTGGGATGATAACCTACTTATCTCTCTGTTTCTAGTACCTAGCCATAGTTTTTAGTTCTTAGAAAATAAATAAATGCTTGTTGCAATTAATTGCTTTTAATAAAGATTATTCATGTTTATCCATTAAATTGATTATTTTCATAGGCACACTTTCAAGGAAAAAACTAAGTAAAAAGTAAGTAAATTTCATTTATGCAAACCTTTGTGCTTTTATATATGACTGCTGCTTGGTTTTTATCAAACTGACAATGTAAAAACAATATATTGAACCATAAAGACTTGGTTTGAATTTTTGAAGTAACATCATGATACATGGACCTTAAAACTCATTTGTTTTATGAGCAGAATGAAGAAGATATGACCAAGGATGTAAATAAACAGAAAAAGAGAATGATGCATTTTACATTTATGGGTATTATGTGCCATTTTATATCATTTTTAACATTGTGAATTCTATTGCATTGTCTAGCCAGAAGATAGCATGTATACACCTGGTAACTTTTCTAGTTTGGTTTTCAGACT
Source organism: Noctilio leporinus (assembly GCA_004026585.1). Lineage (NCBI taxonomy): Eukaryota > Metazoa > Chordata > Mammalia > Chiroptera > Noctilionidae > Noctilio > Noctilio leporinus. Next base: position 5,039 of record PVIW01016853.1, on the reverse strand, counting down.
TTTTTGTTTTTATTTTATCGGAGAAAGGAAGGAGAGAGAGAGGGAGAGAAACATCAATGTTAGAGAGAAACATCGATTGGTTGCTTTCCATATAGGCTCTGACTGAGAATCCAACTGGCCACCTTTCAGCTTGCCAGGCAATGCCTAGTCAACTGAGCCACCCTGGCCAGGGTGGCATTCAAAGTTTTAGAACAATTTTTTTAAATCATATTTGCTTTATTTCTTTGTGTGTAATGTGAATCTACATATTCAATATATTGTTCTTCTTGTCTGAATTCTCCATCACATGGAGGCTGAGATCATTGCTATGTTGTTACTAGTCTGTCTTGATACAAGACTCTGCTTCCATAAAGGAAGCTATGTCTGCTATTTCAATATTCCAAGGATCTGGCAACAGATAGAATGCCCATTTATGACAAAAGAATATAATGCAAGAACAGCCAGATGAGAGAGGTGAATAGTGCAAGGTACGTGGGATGGGGCATGAAGCTTTCATGCTCTCTGAGCATACCACAGTCACCAACCTGAAAAGCAGTTAGAACAAAAAATTTTTTTAAAGATTTTATTTATTATTTTTAGAGAGAAGGGTAGGGAGAGAGGAAGAGAGGGAGAGAAACATCTATGTATGGTTGCCTTTGACCTGCCTCGAGCTTTAGACCTGGCTGGAGACCTGGCTTGCAACCTGGTTATGTGCCCTGGCTGGGAATTGAACCAGCAACCTTTGGGTTTGCAGGCTGGCACCTTATCCACTGTGCCACCAGCCAGGGCTCTAGAACAAATTTTAAGGAAACTAAATCATCTTCTGAAATAATGTGATCCCATTATTGCTGGCATGTTTTCTTTGCAAATATTTTTAATTAGGTTCAGTGATAGATGATTTGGAATTATGTTTAAGATAATTGCCTTGCTTAATGCTAAATGAGCTTTTTGGATTTAGGTACTCTAAAGATAATTTTTTTCTAATCTTTATTTCATGTTATTTATGCAAGTAGCTCTGACAGTTTGTGCTTAGAAAAAATATACAGTATCTATTTCCTTTGTCTGTGTTGCTGTTTTTCCTAAAGCTGTTAAAAAATAACAGGTTAAAATTCTCATTTGACTAATTGGTACTTTTTTTTTTTTTAATGAGGCTTTTCAATGGTCGAAAAACAGGTTGCCCCTGTCTGTCCAAGTAAACATGGCCATTTTCTGCTTCTTTATATTTTATGACAAAAATTTGCTGAATAAGGATTATACTTTCTCCATCTTTTTAATGTATTGTAGTTTTACATAAGAAAATAAGCTTAGTTATTATTTTTCATGTTGGCACATTTTAAAATTAGTAGACAAATATTGATGTGAAACCCATTGACTTTGTCAAACAAATTAAAAGGAGAGAAATGATTATTTCCCAGGAGACATTTTCCTCTTGAATGGTGTTATTGATGGGTGACATATAGTAAGTAATGAATATTTATTGAGTGATGAATGATGGGGGATGATTTCCTTTTTTATAACTAATACATTATTAGTACTAAGTATACTAATATAAGCATGTATGTTACCTCTTTGCACATTATCATTAAATATTTTTAAAGAGTAAACCAAGCCCTGGCTTAAAAAAGAATTTTGTAAAAATTTCCAACACGTGTTTGTGTCAGCATTTTTTAAAATGTAATTTGTTTATCTATAATTTATATACTGTGAAGAAATTTTAAAATAATATTTTTTAGATTCTAATCAAAGTGGCAGAGTATTGGATTCTGCAGTCACCTCCTCCCATGACCACATGCAAATTACAACTAAATTAATAGAATGATCAACCTAGAGAACCATCTCAAGACTAGCTGAACAGAAGTCCTATAACTAAGGATATAAAAAAAATTCCATGTCAAGACTAGTAGGAAAGATGGATACAGAAAATGGGTTGGTTTTCCATCCCTGTGTGGTGGTTGAAATCCACAAGTGATATCTCAGTGGCAGATGTCTCCTCTGAGAAGTGATGGGTCTCAGCCTTCACTTCAGGCTCCCTGGGCCAGAAAACTAGAACCAGGGAGAGACAATGGCAGAGAAAGACAGTGAGTGGTATGGTTTCAGGGCAAGAGTAAGAGATGGCGGGTGTCCCTCTGTTGTGCCAATGGGCACCCTCTTTCCTATGTTGGTTCCTCCCCCTCACTGTGACATCTGAATCTGCATTAGCCTGGTAAACTCCACCAGCTTCACTTTAACTCTTTGAAACCCTGATCAACTGCAAAGGTCCACAGGGCCCAGATGGGTGGTGGCTGGCCTCCGCATGCCCTCACATTTTTGCTGAGTGGCCTAGAACTCAGCATAGGTGCCACGCCTGGTCAATACCACTTAACTCAGCAAGGTGACTCCCTGAAACCCTGCCTTATCTGGCTTGTGTACCACCTAAGGCTACCAACTGTGGGCTGCTCTGTAGCTCCTAACAAGTAGCCACAAGCCTGTCATAGGAAGCATATGACCTTGACCTATGCCCAATTTTCCCCAAAAGGCTCCAGATCCAACACATCAGTAGCCAGCAAAGATCACAACAGAGCACCACCAATTAGCTCCACAAGCAGCAAACCCAAAGGAATGTCTGCACAGGCATCAGATCCCTTGGGTGAATCCTGCTCTAAATACAAGCCCAGTGCAGCAGCTTATAAACTGTGGTCATGGCCAATCCTCATAGCCAGCCTGAAGGTCAATGTTACTCACATCCCAACTGTTATCAAGGCTCAGCTACTACAGGAGGGTACACAACCCACACAAGAAACAATCCTCAAATACCTAGCTCAGGTAATCAGAAGAACTAGGCTACTGGGCTCCACAGGACCTTACGGTGACTCTGCCAAGGCTGGAAAATGTAGATCTACCTTATACATAGAAATAAGCACAGATAGTCCATAAAAATGGAGTGACAAGGAAACAAATACCAAAAGATAAAACAGTAGAAATCTCCATAAAAAGAATTAAATGAAATATAGACATGCAATATACCAAACACACAAAGTTCAAAACATGGGTTTTAAGAATCCTAAATGAACTTTGAGTAAGAATAGGTGCACTGAGTGAGAATTTAAACAAAAAAATAGTAAGAAAAAAACCAAACAGCCAAAAACAAAGAACATGGAAACCATGTAAAAAGTCAGAAATGAAGAATAAAATAACTGAAATGAAAAACATACTAGAAAAAATCAATAGCAGATTATATGAAGCAGAGGATTGAATCAGAATTGAGAAGATGAAGCAAATAACACCCAATCAAGAGAGCAAAGGGCAGAAGATTTTAAAAAGTAAGGCTAATTTAAGGGGTATGTGGGACAACATCAAGTGAATAGTACTTACATCAGAGGGGTACCAGAAGAAGATAAGAGACAGAAAGGGACTGAGAAGCTTTTTGAAAAAATAATAACCACAAGCTTACCTAACTCAATAAAAGAAGAAAAAGACATGCAAGTCCTAAAAGAACAATCTACTTAGAAATAAGTTTAATCAAAGAGGTTAAGGACCTGTACTTGTAAAATTATAATATATTAAATAAATGAAAGAAGAAAAAATAAGTGGAAACTTATATTATGTTCATGAGTATAAACAATTCCTATTTTTAAAATGTCCATACTACCAAAGCAATCAATAGATCCAATGCAATCCTCACCAAATGCCAATGACATTTTTCACAGAACTAGTACAAATAATCCTAAAATTTATATGGAACCACCAAAGACAGTGAATAGTGACAGCAATTTTGAGAAAGGACAAAGTTGGCAGTATCACAATATCTGATATCAAAGTATATTGCAATGTTGTAATAATCAAACAGCATAGGTCTGGCATAAAAGCAGACACAGAGATCAATGGAACAGAACAGAGAGTACACACCAATATGATCAATTAATATATAATATAAGTGGTAAGAACATGTAATGAGGTAAAGACAGTCTATTAAATAAATGGTCTTGGGAAAATTACACAAATAAATTTTAAAATGAAACCAAACTATCTTCTTACATCATATACAAATTAAAATAGATGAAAGGCTTAAATGTAAGACTCAGAATTATAAAACTCTAAAAAATAGTATAAAATAATGTTATCAACTACAAAAAATGTACAGACTGATTAAGTGTATACTTTAAATATCTGTACTTTATTATTTGTCAATTTTAACTCAATGTCTTTTAGGAATATAAAAGAAATAATTAGTTCATTAAATATGATAAACCCATTATTTGTTAACATACATCACATGTTTTATGATAACACAAATATTCAAAACAAAAATTTAGTGATAACAACATTGTTTTACAATCCTGCTAATGTCTTTTTTATTTTTTAATTGCAGTTGGCATACAATATTACATTAGTTTTAGGTATATATAATGTAGCAGTTCTGGGTGATAGTCTTTACTACTTGAACTCAATGGATTTTTCCATTTAAATTGACAGATTTTCCTGGTATCTCCAAAATGGTCTAGATCAATTAAGGGCCTAACACCCAACAATTGGGTTAGTGGTCTGTGATTATTTAATGCTAAGTCATATAATTATATCGATCTTTGAGTTGTGTTGGCTTGGTATGATTATTTCTTTTATACTTTAATAAAGTATAAAAGTGTACCGAACAACTCAAAAAAAAAAAGAAAGAAAGAAAGAAAGAAAGAAAGAAAGCTGTGAAAAGCTAACATATCTGATGATTCCTTTTTATAAAATGGGAATTTGGAGGCATAAAAATATGTTAAAACATCTTTCATATAGGAGACACTGCTTCAGTGTCTAAATTCATGCTGCCCTTCTATAATGTCTGCACTTGAAATCTATGTTCAGGGTACAACCTCAAGAATCAGAAGGAACAGCCCTGGCTGGTAGCACAGTGGATAAGGCGCCGGCCTGTGAACCCAAAGGTCGCAGGTTCGATTCCCCAGCCAGGGCACATAACCAGGTTGCAAACCAGGTCTCCAGTCAGGTCTGTGGCAGGTGAAACGCAACCATACATTGATGTCTCTCTCCCTCTCTGCCTATCTCTAAAAATCTTAAAAAAAAAAAAAAAAAAAAAA
>PVIW01016852.1:0-15516 GCA_004026585.1 Noctilio leporinus | reverse complement strand
CCTTCAGTGGTCAGGGGGAAAGGGGTTGTGGGGAGGGGGGAGGCAGAGGCAAGAAAGGGGAGCAGCTTAGACAAGAACCTAGTATAAAGGAACCATGGACATGGACAACAGGTGGGATTGACTTTGGGGGGAATGGGTGGGTGGGGAGGGGGACAGAGGGGAGCAAAAAGGGGATGAATGTAATACAACAACAATAAAATTAAAAAAAAAAAAGAAAAAAGACTCCTTTCCTTTATCACCAAACCTTTGCCTCCCCATATTGCCTAGAGGGTCATGGCAGGTAGCAGGACCCCAATTGCTGTTCAGTAACAGAAAGACATTTTGGGGATAATCGGGAAAGTTTTCATAGAGATCTGGTATTAGATTACATGAAGAGATTGTTAATTTTGTTAGGTGTGATACTGGCCTCTCTCCAATGCACAGTTAGGATCAGAATCTCAGGTCCAGTGAGACTCTGGCACCAGACCTGGCAGCACAGGACCCTATTTTTCACCTGTTGTATGTCACTGCCAAGGAAGAAACTGACCCTTCTTGATGGCATTTTTGGTAAAACTTTAGCTGTGGTCAGTTCTCTTTCACAGCTCCTGCCTCCTGTCCTCACACAAAATGTGAAGATGTGAAAAAGCCTGAATTAGTATATATCTTATTTTGCTTTAGAATAGAATCTGAGCTGAAGTTCCCGCTACCTTAAACAACATAACTTTATTAACCAATATTACCCCAATAAATTCAGTAAAAAATAAAAAAAAAAGAGTTGTGAGGTTTAAATTTTACCTATTTTATTTTGTTAATTTAACCACTCATAGAATCCATTTTGCTCTTCCTAATTATCACCCTAATAAAAATCAACCAGAAAATGGACAGCTGGATCACCACAGTTTAGATGGTTACCTACCTAGTCCATTGACCTTGGTCCAGGAATACTATAGAAAGTAAGATCCACAGTTATATCTCACTTCTCTTATTGTGATGTAGAGGTAGTAGCTCCAGAGTGTACATGATATTTCTAAGTAGTGGGGAAAAGAGGAAAGGATGGAATTTACATTTATTGAGTAGGTATTATTGGCCAAGTGTTATACATTATAATATATTACTGATGTTCACTCATTTAATTGGTGATGAATATAAAATATTGGTTAAGAGGTCTGGCTCTAAAAACATAATGAGAGAAAGAGAGAAAGAGAAGATGGAGGGGGGAAGAAGTATGGATGTAAAACTAGCAAAATGTTAACAGTTATTGAATTTAAATGGAGGGTATACATGTACTCTACACTAGTCTTTCAACTTTCTAAAAATTTTCACAATTAAATAATTTCCTCCAATAATTAAACACTTATCATAGAACCTAGCATATGACTGCAAGGTATATAATCAAGAGCAACGAAAACTTAAATCCACACACCAAAAATCTTATATATAAATGTTTGTAGCCCCATATTCATGTGAACCAAAAAGTGGAAACAACCCTAGAGCCCATCAACTGATGAATGGATAAAAAAAAGTGGTATATCCACATGATGAAAATTTGGCAGTAAAAGTTCTGATCTACCCAACAGCATGGATAAAATTTGAAATTTACTAAGCATTGTGCTAAGTAAAAGAAGTCAGTAACAAATCCTTCATATTTTATCCATTTATAGAAAATGTCCAAAATAGGCAAATCTACAGGAATAGAAAGCAGATTAGTGGCTGCCTAGGACTGAGAGTGGAGGGTTACGGGTGGAGTCCTTGTTAAATGGACTCTTTTAGGTTAAACATTAAATGTTTCTTTTAGGAGGCATACAAATATTCTAAAATTAATAAAATTAGATTGTGGTGATGGTTACATAACTGAATATACTAAAACCTGTTGAATTGTACACTTTAAATAGGTGACTTGTATGATATGAATTATATCTTGATAAAGCTGTTTTTGAAAAAGAAAAAATAATATTGACTAGTCTGGAGTCAGGACTGTCTGGATTTGTATACTGTCTTTTTTTGTATTTAAAAATATTTTATTTATTATTTTTAGAAAGAGGGGAAGTAAGAGAGACAGAAAGGAAAGGGGACATCAATGTATGGTTGCCTTTCACCTTCCTCTAGCTAGGGACCTGGCTGGAGACCTGGCTTGCAACCTGGTTATGTGCCCTAGCTGGGGAATCGAACCAGCAACCTTTGGGTTCCCAAGCCAGCACCTTATCCTTTGAGCTATCAGCCAGGGCATGTATACTGTCTTTATCACATCTTTGTCACCTAATTTTGCACAAGTTATCCTCTAAGCTACAGTTTCTGATATATAAATACAGGAATAGTAGCACCACTACTAGCCTAGTTTGGGGAAATAATCTATGAAATAAATTATGCGAAGTGCCCATAGTAAATGTTCAATAAATGTTAGCTTTTATTATTGATTATTCATAGAGTATGGTACTATTCTTATCTTTCACATGAGAATTCTGAGGCCCACAAAAGTAAAGTGAACACTTTATCCAAGATCACGAACCTAGAAGTAAGTAGGAGCAGCCATTCAGATGACTCATGACTATAAAAGCCAGGCTTTACTACCATGTAATTTTGCCTGCCAGAGTAGATGTATTGTTTGTGGTATAATATACATTTATGGAAGGTACTTTAAGAATTGTGTAACTGCATATGAGAAATCAATATGCTAAAATATGCAAATAATTTCAAATAAACTTTTATGCCAAAGTGATATTATTTATTTATTATTCCCTAAATGTCTTTAGCTTGATCATCTGACATAAAGGGGATCAAAAGATCACAATTTGGCTTTGTGAAAAACAAGTGGACTTTTCCTCTATTTGTGTGATATTTCTGAATGACCCTGGGATGTTTTTACAGCCAGGTTAATGAAATTAATTATGTATTATCCAAGTCAGTGATTTTCAACCTTTTTCATCTCATGGCACATGTAAGCTAATTACTTAAATTCTATGGCACATAAAATTGTATTTTTTTTGCCTTGGCTGGTAGCACAGAGGATAAGGCGCCGGCCTGTGAACCCAAAGGTCTCAGGTTCGATTCCCCAGCCAGGGCACATGACCAGGTTGCAAACTAGGTCTCCAGTCAGGTCCGTGGCTGGAGGCAGGTGAAACGCAACCATACATTGATGTTTCTCTCCCTCTCTGCCTCTCTCCCTTCCCCTCTTTCTAAAACAATGAAATAAAATCTTTTTTAAAAAAAATGTATTTTTTTTTGCTAATCTAACAATAACAACAAAAAGTATAATTTTGCTCTGGGTGGTGTGGCTCAGTGGATTGAGTGCTGGCCTGCAAACCAAAGGGTTGCTGGCTTAATACCCAGTCAGGGCACATGCCTGGGTTGTAGGCTAGGCCCCTAGTTGGGGGTGCATGCGAGGGAACCACACATTGATATTTCCCTCCCTCTCTCCCTCCCTTTCCCTCTCTCTAAAAATAATTAAATAAAATCTTTTTAAAAAACCCCAAATGATAAATATAATTTTGATTCATTCCCTCCACACAGCTATGTTTCTATTGGCTGTTATCACTTTTTACATTTGACAATCTTAGGGAAACGAGGTCAGTGCCCCTAAGTCATCAGGAATTTCATGTTTTAAATTTTTTGTGTACACCAGTTGAAAATTGTGATGTAAGACAGCACTGAATACTTTCTACCTTATATTACAGCTATCGACATCTATTTTGTCTCTTCTCAGCCAAGAGCCTTTAGCACAGTTAATTTAGTGAATAGAATGATATATTGACTAAATTATTTTTGAATCAATGAGTAAATGAATATAAGCTACATACTTCAACAGTTATTGGCTCTAAAGTGGCAATAGATTTTCCTATAGATGTGAACATCATGCTAAGGACCAGATGAAGAATAAGACAACTAAAGAGGTAAAGTCCTTATTCCAGAACTGGGCAAAATGCCATAATAACCTTTATTAAGTTATATAAACAGCTACTGCTTATTCCCCCAAAGAACTGAAAGTTCTCATTTAATTACGCATTCACAGCTGGAATTTCCTGCTTCTGCCTTCAAACTGTTGAATAAGGTTAACAATCTAGTATAGGGTAGACTGGAGCTACAGGATATGAAGAGCCTTCCAGCTGCCATGGGAAACAAGTCTGGCTGAATTCTTAAATATAGAAGGCTAGCCTGCCACACCCAATGGATCTGAGTTTTACACCTCCTCAGAGGGAAATGACATGCCTGGCACTCAGTGCTATGTGTGGCACATACTAAGCATTCAGTAAATGCCTGTGGTATAAATCCCTGAAGTTGCCTGCTTTCCTTTGGCTCCTATTCATATTGTTCACATTTTATATTAGAATTCTCATTTTCACAGGTTCCATTATGTTGGCTAGAGCTGTAGACGAGAAAATAAAAGGAAAGATTGAGAACAGTCCAATTAGAAAAAGAGGAAGTGAAGAGATTTACCAAAAACAAACAAACAACAACAGTTCTTTTACGCTAAAATTTATCTTGGGGCTTGAACTCTGTGCAGGTCAATTCAGTTTTCTTTATTCTGTAGCCATGATTAGTCCCAAATCTGTTTAGCTTTTTTTTCCCCCATCAAATTCTCAGCTTTATTTATAATGATGCATTGTTATGTTATTACTAAAAGCATATTATTGCTTTACATAAATTGCAAGTCAATTTGGTCTTTCATTAGAAAAACATTGGTTATTTGGACACTTCTCTTTCCTCTTTGGTATATTAGAATTTAATATATATAATAAAATTATATATATATAATTTTTTTCTTTTAGTTTAGTCTTTTGTTAATGTATGCCCTTGAAGAGAGAAGGGAAGGCAAAGCAAGAGGCAAATGCACCACCAATTTTGAGAAAACAAAGGAAACTCAAAGCACAGGTCCTACTAAGTAAAAGTGATTTCATCTTTGAGTACAGAGAATAGTACTTCAATGTACTCCAAGATTATGCTTCTTCTTGATAATTCTCTGGCTACTGGCAAAATAAATATCCGGAGATTAAATGAGACAGGATATTCTACTATAAAATCTGGAAACATAGGACCATTCAGATCCTCCACAGTGCACATGAAATTTTATTCATTTGTTCAACAAACTTTTAATTTAAATATTTTCTATGTACCAGAAACTACTTTAGGTGCTTGAGATCCAAGTTAGGGGCTGAAAAGAACATGAAGCATGAAGAACATTAGGGGATAGAGGAGAAAGTTGCAATGAATAATATTGGTAGAAACTTTCTCTCAACACTGTAAGACCAGATAGAGTACTGGATCCTCTCTCTTCCTTGACAGAAGCTTCTTTTAAAAATAGTCTGTACCTCTACTACTGTATAAAATTAAGAATAAACATTTAGGGCCTTTTATAGCAATTTAACATTTAAGCCTGTTACTACCAGATTTGTTTTGACAGAATGTAGAACAGTTTGATTGTCATCCAAATCTTAGGGGACTTAGTCCTTGGTACAAGTGGCATACTAATCATATAGCAGGGCTGTTAGTCCACCACAGATTGGAAATGACAGCTACTGTGCTTCCCCACAAATGTTTGAAAAGCATTGGTCTGTATACCAATACTGACTCCACTGCTTCTCTTACTCAGTCTTCAAACCATTTCAGTGTGGCATCTGCCCTTCCTGCTCTTCTAAAAATGTCATAGGAGCCCTGGCCAGTATGGCTCAGTTGGCTGGAGCATAGTTTCATACACCAAAACATTGGAGGTTTGATTCCAGGTCAGGGCACATACCTAGGTTGTGGTTTGCATCCTAGGTTGGAGAACATCCAAAAGGCAACCAACTGATGTTTCTTTCTTATATCAATGTCTCTCTTTTACCACCCCCTGTCCCAGCAATGAAAATAAAAAAATGTCCTCAGGTGAGGGTGAAAAAAAAAAAAAATGTTATGAAAGGTCACTGACCTCCTTTACAGCCAAGTTTAATGGATTCTTTTATTTTGGTCCTCCTCATATGTAACATCTCTGGAGCATTTGACGCATTTGACACCCTTCACTTCTGTAATATTGCAGAAGTTGCATTCCCGATCTATTGGATAACTCCTGCTGTCTTCTTTCCAGGCCTCTCTCCTGCCTCTCCTGCCTGCTTCTTAGCCTGCTTCTCTTCCCATGCTACACTTGCACAGATTATTGTTGGGCAATCCTTTCGGTGTTCTGTAGCTTCAACTATATACTATTGGCTTCTAAATTTCTATTTCCAGTGTTATAAACTCAATGCTACACTAATGTGCTTAGAACACTTGCAAAAGAAATGTTTTAAGGTGAAAAAATCAAGATAAACAGAATTGTTTTCTTCATTTATAATTTTTCAAAATTATACATTATTTAGCTCCAGAAACCATTTGTATTCCAAATGAAATCTTATATGGAATCCCAATATATAAAACAAAAATAAAAGCAGTTTCTTTAAAATGAATGTGAACCCTATCCATTCAGTCTTTTCCACACTGGGGCTTCTCAGGTAATTGCTTAACTGATAATTTCTTAACCTGGGATTTTTAGACCCCCCCTCCCAAGGGGTCCATGGAAAGAATTCAGGGAACTATAAAAACTTACATCTTTATTCTAACTAACCACTACTTGAAATCTACCAGCTCCTTCAAGTGTAATTATAGGCCATAAATCATACAGTAGTGTCTGCAGCCACAAGGAGAAATCACAGCCACATTCATGCAGCTATCTCAAACTTATCACTGACATTCATCATTACATATTACGGTTATCATACTGCCACTAGGTATGTAATGTGTTAAGGATACACATTAAGTGGAGCAACAGTTCTCGAAAGTCCCTGAACTAAAAGGAACAGGCAGTTTGTAAGCCAATGAGTGCCTTGCTTATTGAACTTTCTGCCCTCAGTGCTAGAATTAGAGTTCATGTTCTCACTGTCATGCATAAGAGTTCTCCCTTTTCAGCTTTAATAAACTGCATGCAATTCTTAAAAAATATATGTATATATAAAGGAATCACAATTTTGATTTATATGTAATATATACATTGTAACATTATTCTGAGAAGTGATTGGTAGGCATTACCAAACTGCCGAAGCAATCCAAGGCACAAGAGAAGGTTAAAAACCCCTATGGAAACTCGGCTCCATGACAATTACCCACAGGGAACAGAGAGCTCCCAAAGTAGTCTCTCTTTTGGCCCTAGTGTTCCTCCTAAATTATTTAATGGGAGTGGTGACTAAAAGGCCCTTTTGTCTTCATGTTAAGGAGGTATGCTCAGTGAAGGAAAAGCCTATTGGATACCTTATTTCAATTAATAATTCTATATTTGAAGGGAAAATGTCTTTTTAAAAAACGTTTATTTTCTCAAAGTTCCATTTAAAACTCTTCCAGGAAATCTTTTTCTTTTGATCATTCCCGCCCACCCCCCCTGCATTTTCACAGTGCTTATTCAATTGCTTATCACTGAATATTTATTAGTTCACAGGTCTATTTTGCCTCACCAAATGGATTATAAAATTGCCTTTGAGAAATTTCTCAGGATGCCCAGAATAGTGTTCTACAAATAGACACCCAATACTTCTCAATAAGTGTAAGGCTTTTCAGAAAAGTAAGTTTATTGCCCTAAAAGCAATATTAAAAAATAATAAAGTTAAGTAATTTCATTATAAAGTTGTAAAAAAAGAGGATTCTTTGATTTTGGATAGTATTTGTGGAAGAAATTAAGATACGGTATTTATAAATAGTTTTTATTAGTAAGAATCCATTTTCTATCACCAGCAGAATGGCCTAGCTTTCTCTGAGATTATGTGATAAAAAACATGGCTAAATTCCTTCTAAAATCTTTGATCCAGGAACTTAGCCATGACTTATATGTGGAATTTTACAATTAGAGCTCACATGCAGGATAATAGAAAATACAACTGTGATTTTTAAAACAATAGGATATTTCATTTCAAAGATGCTATAGTTATGGTAGTTTTAAATTTTTCTTATCTATTGAGACAAGTTATATGAAAATTACTCTAAATTGGGCTCATAAATCTACATTCAGATAGACCTGTAAATTTTTAGTAATGATTTATTTCAAGCTTTCAAATGTTACTATTAAGATTTTTCCTTTCATTTACAATCTCCTGTTGTCTTTTCTGAGCCAATTTAATACTTAAATGACCTTAAATGTCAATAATGTAAAAATGTAACTTTTTAAAATGATTATTAAAGCCTTCCACCCTTTCATTTAATTACAAAATTGTCTTGTCAATTCTCCTACATACCTCTCATACACATTTGCTCCAAATGTATTTGCCACTGCCCTAATCCAGGCCTCCCTTCCCGACTGCCTTACATTTGCTCTCTCTCCCATGCATTCCCAACATGGTCAGATCTGTGGTTCACAAAGGTCATGTTGCTCCTCTGCTTAAAACTCTGCTCTGACACCTCATGGTGCAATTTTCGTTTGTCAGCATGGCCATGGCCCTCAATGACCTGGTCATACCCACCTCCCGCACTTCTCTCTTCACAGTGCTTTGCACTAGACGAATCAACTATTTGCAGGCCTCTGCCCAGCTTTTCTTTCTCCAGATCATCCTTTCATACTGAGTTCTGGTGAATTCCATTATCCTTCACAGCCCAGCTCAAATGTTACATCCATAAAGCCTTCTTGAAGCCCATCCAACTTCAAAATTAATCTCTTCAAAATTATCATGTTGTATGACAATATTTGTTTATATGCTTGCCTTTCCTATATCACTGTAAACTTTTGAGACCATATAGGTGCTTCATGTTTGTGGAACTGAATTTGATTTAATGATCTGAGTAATTGGGAAACAGAGGGAAGTTTCCAGAGTGATTCACAGCAGCCAGGATGATCATGTTTCTCCAAAGTGAAATAAATCTTATGTGTCTTCAATCACAGGGATTACCAGACCTTCTGGCTTAGTGCAAAAAATATATATGTTATGTTAAAGAATAGTTTATTTAGTTCACACTGTGCACAAGGAACTAGCATCTATTAAACTTTATCATACCCATATCAGGGAAAGTAGAGTCCTGATATATCATAAGCTATTTTGTGAAATATTTCCTGAACAGTAAAAATTATACCAAACTTGCCTATTAGCAAATCCCAATAGGACAAAAGTAGGTGACACAAGAAATAGATGGAAATTTTGTGGACTAAAATATTTAAAGTAGATGGCACCAAGTCATGCAGCAAGCATTCAGGTATATAATTTTCAAGATCCAAATTAACTTTTCAGTGACTAAGGCCAAAAACAAAATTCTCTTTCTGGGATGAAAAATTCTAGGGAATTTGCATAAACAATACAGAGTTTGGCAAAAGTAGGTTTACAGTTGTGACATTCTTCTGAGTTACTAAAACTATGGTAATAATCATAACCTGTATGTCTTTTCCCCTATGAACTATAAACCTACTGTGGGCCACCCCTGCATATAAGAATGAAGTCTCTCCTTTTACCAGCATATACAAATAACTTAGAACTACTTTTTTTTTTTTTTAAAGATTTTTTATTCAAGTATTTTTAGAAAGAGGGGGAAGGAAGAGAGGGAGAGATACACCAATGTATGGTTGCTTTTCACCTGCCTCCAGCCACAGACCTGACTGGAGACCTGGTTTGCAACCTGGTTATGTGCCCTGGCTGGGGAATCGAACCTGCGACCTTTGGGTTCGCAGGTCGGCGCCTTATCCACTGTGCTACCAGCCAGGGCTAGAACTACTTTTTACAGGAATATTCCTAGTAGTCCTAAGAGTTTAACACAAGTAATTTGCAGTATTTCAAAATAGTTCATGAGTTAGTTCTGGCTGGTGTGACTCAGTGGACTGCGTGCCAAAAGGGTCTGAGTGCCAGCCTGTGAACCAAAGGATCACAGGTTCAATTCCCAGCAGGGCACATACCTGGGTTGGGGGGTAGGTCCCCAGATGGGGGCATGCAAGAAGCAACCGATTGATGTTTCTCTCACACATTTATATTTCTCTCCCTCTTTCTCCCTCCCTTCCCCGCTCTCTAAAAATAAATAAAATCTTAAAAGAAAAGAAAGGCCCCATCAGCTCACAGGAACACAGAGGCTCTGGGCCATAAACCCAGGAATTTTCTGATTCATTCAGTAACTATCAACTTCCCAAAGGAAATACTTGAAATTCCACTATTAAAAATATATATAAAATGAGAAAAAAGTGGTACAAGAAAATAGTATTCACTAAGTTCCTTTTCATTTCTGTGAGAAAATTATACTTTTGAATAAAAATCTGTTTCAAAATTTTGTTATGCCAAATAAACTACAAAAATGTTGTATATACATAATCACATTAGCTGTCAGAAGTCAGGAATAAGTGACAAGTATTTATATATCTAGATGAAGAGTAATCATAGCTACTTTCAAGTTAACATATTTAGGGTATATGTGAGAAAAATCTAGTAAGCTAAAAAGAAGTCAACTGGCATTTTACATTAAAAAAATTTTTTTTTAAATTTTTATTATTTTTTAAAGATTTTTTAATTTCCAGACAGAGAGGAAGAGAGAGAGGGAGGGAATCAGAGAAACATCAATGCATGGTTGCCTTTCACCTGCCTTCAGCCATGGACCTGGCTTGCAACCTGGTTATGTGCCCTAGCTGGGAATCGAACCAATGACCTTTGGGTTTGCAGGCTAGTGCCTTATCCACTGTGCTACCAGTCAGGCAGGGTGGCATTTTACATTTTTAAAGATTACTTTGCTTATGTCTTCATTTTAAAAAGTTGATCAATAATAAATCTTCTTTCTCTTAATAATGGAAACAAATTCCTTTTGTGTGCCTTTAATGACACAGGTAAAAAGGGCAAATATGACTTGCTTCAATATTAATGATATTTTAGACACCTTGCTGAGATGGAATAATAGCTCTTTTATCTACAGCTCAGCTAATGTTACATACCTTAGTTATAGCGAAAACCCAACAAGCACACCAGAGTTCTTTAAACAGCTTACAGGAACATTAGAAAGTTCATGTGCTCAGGCATTTTGCTCTCAAAGGTGACAACTCCGAATCCGTTCACTTTCTTATACACAAGTCTAACAAACTTGGCTTTCTAAACCCACACAAGATGGGTGTGGAAGATGAAAAGCAACAATTATGAGAAGATACTGTAGGCAAAGAATACTGGTAATAGCAAAATGCAGTATCTGAGAGCTCATAAGTCTGAAAAAAGGAAAAAAAAAAAAAAAAGGCATAGAAAACCCAAGTTGACCCTTCTAACATTACTCACTTAAGAGTGATCATTTATATACTTCAGGAGAGGAGACTCTCAAGTCAGCATGCTAGTACAGTTACGTAACTGAAATTAATGACGACTTTGGGTCAATATGCTTTCTTCAATTTATTACATTTTGATACCAGCCTTATTTATTTAAAATATTTTATTTATTATTTTTGGAGAGAAGGACAGGGAGAGGGGGAGAGAGGGGGACAGACATTAATGTATGGTTGCCTTTCACCTGCCTCCAGCTACAGACATGGCTGGAGACCTGGTTATGTGCCCTGTCTGGGGAATCGAATGAGCAACCTTTGGGTTCACAGGCCAGCACCTTACCCACTGTGCCACCAGCCAGGGCTCAGCCTTCTTCTTGATATGGTGATCACATCTGCTTTGCTTGGGACTGTCCCAGCTTAATTAAGCCTATTGTCCTGGCATAACTATTACTAGCTCTTCTTTTTGCTCAAAGTATCCTGGTCTGGACTATAACTTTCAGGGACATTCTACTGTTTATTATTTGCCAAGAACTATTTATTCCAGGTGCTTTAATTTATCCTCACAATCCTATTAAGTGGTGTATAATTATTATCTCCCTTTTTCAGATGAACTAAGATTGTGATTTTTGTAAGACTGATTAGTGTTTAAGGCCTATATAGTGAATAACCCAGACTTCTGATACCAAAGTCTTAGTATTTAATACTGTAATACACGCCCTGGCTGGTGGCACAGTGGATAAGGCGCTGGCCTGCGAACTCAAAGGTCACTAGTTTGATTCCCAGTCAGGGCACATAACCAGGTTGCAAGCCAGGTCTCCAGCAAGTCTGTAGCTGGAGGTAGGTGAAAGGCAACCATACATTGATGTCTCTCTCCCTCTCTGCCTTTTTCCCATCCCTTCTCTTCAAAATAATAAATAAAATCTTTAAAACAACAACAACAACAAAAACACTGTAATACACAGTACTCTCTCTCATAGGAAGATGGGCATGGAACAGGGGTGGAGGAGGGGCAGGGAAGTATCCAAATTTACAGAAGTATTAAGAAGTATCAAAAAAAAATGAGGTATCAGCTTTCTGAAAAATATCTATACAGTCCTTATGATTTCCACAGTCTCACAAACTTAAAATACTGAAACATACAAGAAAATCTTTGAAGGGTAAAAAATAGTTCAAATTTTTGAGCATGGGCTGTTTTAGAAAACAAAAAATCCAAAACAATATTTCTCTAATTTTATTTCCTCTTTTATTTTTTACTTCAAAATTCTTTGGGGAAAAAATAATATCTAACAGGTCACATGTGAAAAAGCAAACTACACTAAAAAGATTAAGAGTAGTTGTGAACATCAACCCAGAGACTACACTTTATACTCCATTCTGAAGTATACTACACATCAGCTAATTAGTCTTTAAACGGTGAGATTAAGTAGGTTAGTTACAAAAATAAAGAGGTTCACAGACTTGTAATACTTATTTAAAACATGGTTTTCTACCTACTTAACTGCACATATTTAGAATGGTTCAGACAAATTATTACATTTACATAGTATTTTTCTGTTTTGCAAAAACCATTTCCGTATTTGATCCTCAGCAACCAGGTATGGTGGACAGATATTATCATTCTTTATTCTGAAGAAATTTAGGCTCAGAAAGAAAAATTTGCTCAATATGACAGAATATTGAAGTGTAGTGATGACTCCCAATTCTAGGTGGAAAGAAAGCAATTACTTAAATGCTTGAGAGCAAAAGAAAAGCCTCAGACTTCCTTACTGGCTGAAACAAAATATAGAATATCTGTAAGTTCATGCTGTCTGAAAAGCACTATTCACTGGAGCCTGCCTGCCCCTCTCCAGTAGCTTTACTATTTACAGAAAAATGAATACTCATGTTTGTTTCGGATCTCAGGCTGTTATTAAATTTGTAAGCAAAAATAGGACCTAAAGAGTAGAAACCAGATTGTTTTTCAAGTGGCAGGTGTTAATAATGAAAGGTGTTCTCAACCCCTTTATAATTTACCATTATTCCTGAAATTATTCCTTAACATAAAAACACTTTTTAAGAAACACTTTAAAAATAATTATCTCCCTAAGCTCATTTGCCAGATTCCATAAATTAGCTGCTACAAAGGATCTATATCAGAGAAATTCTAATCTAACAAGAGGTTTTTCTTTCAATCTACTAAAAGGTATATTAAATACCCAGTGTTGGCCACATTATTTTACATAATGATGGAAAACGACAGCTGATAGCCCATTTGGGACAAATACCAACTGTTCCCATTTGTCTGACAATATTAAAAAATCAATTGCTACAACACTGAGTTTTTAAGCACATCTCTAAGTGGGCACATGTAATCAACTAAAATCCTAAAAAATACTCAAGGTAATGGTGCCTCTCTGATTTGCAATCTTAGTTTTAAACATTTTCATGTTCTGAAGTACAAGTAAACACATTTCAACAGCTTTACATATTTTCATATATTTTATTTTTTAACACTTAGAATTTTGCAAGCTAGCAGTAAAATATTGAGGACAATATTTTACTAATTAGCACCATATACCTTTTAAAGCTAACTGGAACAGTTTCGCTGTAAATGATTGTAAAATAAAATGATCATTTCTAATGCCAAATTAGCCTCAAGTAACAAGTGAACCATTATTATTATATTTGGCTTTATGCACAAAGATGTATTTCAAAGAGGAACTTAATAATAAAATCAGTTCTGTCAATCTAACAATTCAAAGTACCACAGTTTAAAGCAATATTTAATCTCTGAAATTATAAAGAGGCACATAAGAAAAGCTGAGAAACCACCTATAAAAACAAGAGACACTACATAACTTAGAGCTTCTTATTTTTTAGAAGAATGAGGAGAATTCCATGGTACAAGTATCAGTTACACATATGGTTTAGTATATGTCAGTATCTTCATGCTTTGCTTACGAATTTGGCCTCACCAAAAAGCCATCAGAATTTTCAGGGTAATTCACAGGGACAGTTGGAAGCCTGAAATGAAGTTGCTCAGTGCAAAAGATCCCAAGCCATTCATATAATTTTTAAATGGAAACCTAGACATTTAACTCCTATTTGTTTTCAACTAAAAAAAATCTTTTGAAAATGTGGAAAAATACCTAATTATTTTGAAATTACTTCCACACATTAAAAAAAGGGGGGATTTTTCATTTCCTGTTTTGGGATAAGAGCATTCTTCAGTGCTTTGGGGTTAAGTTCAAAGCTATGACTGACTGCTTACTAGCATGCCTGTTTTGCATACCAGTAGAATCCAGTCCAGTTTTGCCATTTGTGGATAACTATGACAAGATACAAAAGCATGTGTTTGCCATAAATAGCTCTGGCTAACAGCAAACTGCTCACACTGAGCAGATCAAATTCTCTATAAGGAGAGCAGTCTGGACCACAGCCAAATCCCACTCCTACTGTTTTAAACTGCTGTATCAATTTTTTTTCCAATCTGCAAAATATATTAAGAAATAGTAACTGAAGTGATAAATATAAGGAGTATTATTAAACTTGTGAAGGACATTTTACAAATTATTTTCATTATAATCATACACACAATAAGTGTTTTTTTCTTCTACTACTTAACTACTTAGAAATGTAAACGTGAATTAAAAAATAACCACCCTAATTTACCCAGAGAACATATCAGGTATTGGAGAGTATTTATGTCAAAAACCAAAAATTTCTGATTTCCATAATAACATATAATAAATAAACTAATGCTTATAAAAGTATCCCTCTAAATAATATTTTATATTAAGTCAGCTTTAGGCTAGTGTATTTTTTAAACCAAATAAACCCAACAAACTGGAAAATATCATGCATGAATGTTGTACAAAAATTCTTAAATGACCAGAGCACAGATTAATAATAGCATTTACCTAAGAAGTTGCTTCATATAACATTTGCAAAATGTCCAAGGAAAACAAGGCAACGTTCTGTAACATGCCACAATTTTTATTGCAACGTGGCCATTTGTGAGGGTGGGAAGTTTGATCTTGAAAATGTTCCATTTAAGGCTCTTTTATACAGAAATTGCCATCACGACTGATAAAATATCTTTAGTGTTGCAAGACTTACATGGTAAACATAAAATTCCTACACTTACTCAGTAGTGTACACTCAACAGAAAACAAAAAGGAATTAATAATAGCTAGTTCTTTTTAAAGAAGATATGCAGGTAACAGGAATGAACACTGAGGTACTAGGGTAAGTTGATGACAGTTAACACAACTTCATTGGCATTCCTTTTGGGGGTGGGGAGTTAAACTGAATACAAAAAAGTGCTTTCAATGCATAGTGTTATATCTGTGCTGCCATGTCAC
>PVIW01016851.1:0-15536 GCA_004026585.1 Noctilio leporinus | reverse complement strand
CTCTCTCTTGTTAACACATGCTCACCTTGTCCATTTGCATGGTCTTTCTCTAAGCAACTATATGGACTCTAAGTGAGGTTCTGGGCATAGCACCAGCCAGAGTGCTGCAGGGAACAGAGGCTAAACTAGCCAGATAGGGATAGAGACATGGACTGAACCAATGGCACAACATGAATAGACACTGGCCCTATTTCTGGGCCAAATGAAGACAAGACTGTACTTTTATCATCGCAAGACAAATGAAGAGAGACATGGAACTGAACTAGGACAGCCCTTTGTGTTTACTTTCATAAGCCTTACTATACCACAGCTTCCCATACATGAGTCTCTGGAATGCTTTCCTTGCAGCTCTGTGAAAGAGCCTCACTTCCACCAGCAACAGTTTAATGGCAATCTTCTGTGTTCTTTGGTTTATAGCAGCATCAGTTCAATATCTACTTCATTTTCATGTGGTATTCTCCCTGCATGTCTGTCTCTGTGTCCAAATTTTCTTTTTGTAAGTCATATTGAATAAAGACCCATCCTAATAACCCATTTTTAACTTAATTACATTTGCAATAACTCTATTTCAAAATAAGTCAACAACCTGATATATTAGGGATTAGGACGTCAACATATAAATTGGGGTGGGGAGAAGCACAGTTCAGCCCATAACAGTAGCCATAGGAAACTGTATGTAATATATTATTGAAAATTATGAGACATGAAGGGGGTGGGGCAGTGGAGAGCAATGAGGGAAAAATCGGGACCACTGTAATAGATCAACAATAAAAAAAGTGATTGAAAAAGAAAATTATGAGACATGAAAAGAAACAGGAAAGTGAGACCTTTACACAGAAAAAAGTAAGCAATAGAATCTGCTATTGAAAGGGTTCTTAGCAGATAAATATTTTTAAATAGTTTAAACATGATTTTTAAAACTAAAGGAAAGCATGCTTAAGGAACTAAAGAAGATATGTTGACAGTATCTCATTAAATAGAGAATATCTATAAAAAGGTAGAATTTGTTTTTTTAAAGGAACAAAATGGAAATACTGGATTTGGAAAATATAATAACCAAAATGAAACAGTCACTAAAGTTTCTCACAGTAAATCTAAGCTTTCAGAATAAAAAATCAACAAACTTGAAGGTTGATCTACAGAGCTTATACCATCTGAAAAACAGTAAGGAAAGAAGAATCAAGAAAAATGAACAGAGACTTAGAGAAACATGGGACACAATTTAAAACACCAACATATATGTAATGGTAGTACCAGACAGGGAGGAGGGAAAGAAAGTATCAGAAAAAACATTTTAAGAAATAATGCATATCAGAAACTCTAAAGTAACCACTAAGAAAATAACTAAAATATATACTTTAAAAGATTAAAGGAATTAAAATATTACACTAAAAAAATTTACTTAATTCTTTAAAATGCAGCAAAACCCTGGCTGGTAGGTAGCACAGTGGTTAAGGTGCCGGCCTGCAAACCCAAAGGTCTCAGGTTGGATTCCCCAGCCAGGGCACATAACCAGGTTGCAAACCAGGTCTCCAGCCAGGTCTATGGCTGGAGGCAGGTGAAACGCAACCATACATTGATGTCTCTCTCCCTCTCTGCCTCTCTCCCTTCCCTTTCTAAAAAAAAAAACAATGAAATAAAAATCTTAAAAAAAAAAGTCGGCAAAAGAAGAACAGAGGAATAAAAAATGCATGGGAGCCCTGGCCAGGTAGCTCAGTTGGTTGAAGCATTGTTTCATACACCAAAAAGGTTGTGGGTTTGATCCCCAGTTGGAGCACATATCAAGGTTGTGGCTTCAAACCCTGGACAGGTCACACGAAGGCAACCAATAGATGCTTCTCTCTCAACTTAATATCTCTTCTTTCTTTTCTCTTCTCTTCTCTTTTCTCCTCTGCCCTTCCCTTCCCTCCTCTCTCTCTCTTTTCCTTCTCTAAAAAATCAATAAAATATATCCTTGGTGAGAATTAAAAAAAACACAGGACATGTGGAAAACAAAATTAAAATGACAGACAAATCCAATCCAAATATAT
This sequence comes from Noctilio leporinus, assembly GCA_004026585.1. Classification (NCBI taxonomy): domain Eukaryota; kingdom Metazoa; phylum Chordata; class Mammalia; order Chiroptera; family Noctilionidae; genus Noctilio; species Noctilio leporinus. The sequence continues at coordinate 13,506 of PVIW01016851.1, read as the reverse complement.
CAATAATGACATTAAATGGGAATTGATTAAACAATTCTATCAAAAAGCAGAAATGATCCAACTGGTTAAGAAGTGATATAAAATTATAAACTATCTCTGCAGTACACACTTTTAATTCAAAGATAAAAAATAGCTTAAAACTAAAAAGCCTGGAAAAGAGATACAAACAGCAAATTTGAGAGCTGGAGCTGCAATACTATTATTAGACAAGATAAACTTTAAACTAAAAACTGTTACTGAGATAAAGAATATTTTATAATGATAAAATGGCCAACCCATCAAGAAGATGCTTTAAACATATATGTATCTAATGGAAGACAAAGGAATACGTGAGGCAAAAATGGGGGGCAGGATTGAAGACATACGAGGTCTGTCCCAAAAGTATTGAGCAATATAATTAAAACAGTTTGCGTGCTGATACTTTCAGGATAGACCTTCGAAGGTAATTCAGTGATAATAGTAGGAAATTTCAATACCTCACTTCCAATAACAGAGCACCTGGGCAGAATATCAACAAGGAAAGAGAAACTTAAACAAAACCATAAACCAAGTAGACCTAGCAGACATCCACCCTACAGCAACAGAACACACGTTCTTCTCAAGCATGTGGGGAACATTCTCCAAGACAGGTCATATCCCAGGGCATAAAACAAACCTTAAGAACATGACTGCGTGAAATATATATTTTTAACCTTTTCCCCAGAGATTTATCAATATATGATAAATTTTGTTTTGTTTTGTTTTTTCTGCTGTACTAGGAGGATGGGATGTAAGTATTTGCAGTTGTCTCAGGACACATTGCAGTGAGGCTGATCTGAACATTCTTGAGATACCCACTAAATTGGATTATTGTATAACAATATCTTTATTGGAGTAATTTTTCTTTTCTTTGTATTCCTTTTGCTTTTTACTCTTTTGGAGTCCAGCATCTTGTGCCTTAATTATGTATATTAATTCTGTCCTCTTATCAGCTTCTCTGCTGGTTCCAAGTTAAATATTTATAGTGCGGAAAAAGGTATAGATTAAGGAGGGAAGATAGAGAACAAAATCCCAAACCTGTAGAGTTAAGATGTAACTGTGGTTCAAACCCTACCAAGGTGGGTTTGAAACATTGAGCTGTGCAAATGCTGTGTGGTGATTCTGTGATGTGATTGGGGTTGGAGGAGGAGCTGAGCCTAGCTGGGAGTTTGGGTACAGGCAGCAGGTGCCGGCGAAGCACTGTGGTTCCACAGCACAGAAATAAACTGCAGAGTCTGTGGTCTGGGAGGAGGAAATAAACAATGAACTATGGCGTTCTTTAGGGTCTGTTGTAGCATATAAGTTTCCATTCTTCTTTGTCCCTGATGCAATGTAAAACAGATTGATGAGGCGGCCCCCAGGATTTTGGCGAAACCACTGCACGCTGTTTGCAGAGGTGGAATAGTTGCACCACAGCGTGGAACTGTCTCCTTCCTGGAGACTCAAGGATGGGGGACTCTGATCCACCTGCATTCCTCTCACACCTGATGAGAAAGAGAGAAACAGTCACAGGTGATGGTCGGTATAACATCCACAACACCCAGAAAATGCCCCCATAAATCACAAGAAAGATAGATGGTATTCACGACTCCCATCTAGGACAGCCCCAACTCACAGCAAACATGGGTGTACAAAAGTCCTAGCACAATGCCCAACAGCATCTTCATGATGCTTTGCCTTGTTGCTTGAGGCATTTTCACCCTGAGATGTAGTTAACTGTACCGTGGATGGTGAGTGCCATGACTTTGTTCTGGAACTGTTCCTGCTCCTACAACCAATCAGCCTCACCCAACAAACCCTGCTCACATAGTGACAGAAAGCCCCACCCTTCAGCCTCACCCCTATTAAGAATGGGCTGGATGGAGAGTGGTGAGGGACAAGGGGAAAAAAAGGTCACTATTCTATGAATTGAGGGTCATTTTCTGATAATCCTAGATGTATTAAAGAATGGGAGCAGGAAAGGGAGAGGGTGTTTCCTTTATCTATGCTAATGACAGCCTGGGGAGGATCATAAGAAGAACATCCACATTTTAAATCCAAGTTAATAGGCTCTGGTTCTGACAAAAGAATCTTTACTAACCTATAAATTAATTATATGAGTGTCATTGCAGTCATACAAAGTAATAAGAAAATAAATTTATGTATTATCTACGTAATGAATTCCCATTATTGGACTATATGACATATATGGATGTGACTCTCCTAGAATAACTAAGACTTGTGGCAAATAGTGTTATAAGAAATAAACCAAACTAGACAGTAAATTGTGAGGAAAAGAGGAGGATATATTCAGACATTATTTTTACGTATTATCATTCCTGCTGCATGTCTTCTTTCTAATTTAAATTTTTTTGGTTTATTCTATTACAGTTGTCCCAATTTTTCTCCTTTGCCTTTCTCCACCCAGCCCAAGCCACCATGCCTGCAGTTAATCCCCACACTACATGTTGTTTGATTAATCGCTTCCCCCTCTTTCCACCATTGCCCTCCTTTCCTCTTCTCTGGCCGCTGTCAATCTGTTCCATGTTCCTATGTCCCTGGTTAATGGGTTTAAAAAACTGTGATACACCCACACTTACACAATGGAATACTGAAAAGCTAATGTTCTTGCTACCTGTTACCTACCAGACCCAATAAGCTGAGATAGGGGTCGAATCTTTATGGGTACTTTATTCAGATGATCAGTGATCTGAGAAGATGGTGGGTTTGTATGCTAACAGGCTGTCTTAAATTGCATTTTAAATGGACCCTTTTTTATAAATAGAAGAAAAGTATAGGTAATGTGTTTGGAACTCAGGGGACAAGTTAATCAAATGAAAGCTGCAGCATTCTTTCATCTGTGTCTTGGGTGGCGGTCTTTGTATCCCTGATGGTGGACTTTGTGCCCTGGGTGCAGTCTTTTATGTGTGTGCCCTGGGTTGAGGTCCTCTCACCCTTTAATACAATGGCTCAGATACCATCTTGATTGCTTGCAGCCCTCCTGAGGCACAAATGTGGCACTACTATGTCTCTGATAATCAAGTGGGTGATACCTTCAATTCCTAAAACAATAGCTTGTTACACACATTGATTAATATGTTTATTAACCATTACCTGAAACTAAAATATTTCCAACATTTGAGTTCCCCATTAGTGCAGGAAAGAGACATAAAGAATATTAAATATAAGATGGCATTCTATAATCTAGAAATAATTTGGAAACTGTGATATTTTAAAATCATAAGCAATAAAAATTTAAAAACCTGAAAGCTATACTTTGGAAACCTTAGTCTTCCCTTTTGTTTTATATGACTCTGTTTGACCCAGGAGTCTTTTCTAATAGCTACAGATAAAAATAATGACTTAGATAAAGGTAACAATAACAATGTAAATATAGATACATGCATTACAACTACCAACTTCTTGTACTTGAATCACGGAATAAACAACACTATTAATTGAAAAGACTTCATCAAGAAGCATGTTTCTTATGTGCTGGTAAGGATTTCATTTTTCCTCACACACAATTATTCTTCCCTCTTTACTATTACTAGCCTCTAATGCACAGTAGATTCCTCACAACAGTCCTGGTTTAAGAAAAGCCTATAGTGCCTCCTAATGGGACAAAACCTTAAGAAAGGAGAACTTGTCACTTGACAGATGAGAAGGCTCAGCCTAGCCTTCCTTTCTAGGGCTGTCCTTGTGGACTGACTTGAAGCTCTGGAAGTATCTACAAAGACAGAGAGTACCATAAATAACACCACAGTGCCTTTTTATAAAAATAAATTATTTTCTATAATGTATTTATCTGAAAATTATGTACCTTTTACCTGTGATCTTGTAAAAAATAAGCTCTCCAAAGTGATTCATCCAGTTTAGCCAATATATTTGAGTGTTCCAGATCTGAGACAATACAAAATAAATTAGGCATTTTATCTCCTTTCAGAGAGCTTGTAAAGTGAGAGAGATGGACATCTCTGTAAAGTAATGAAGTCCTGAAGAATGCCATTATAAAAGCATGGTACAAATATGACACAAACACCTAGACAACTAATAATTACTTAAAGCCTATATTATAGGAGATAGTTAAATGGAACATGTGATACCATATGTCTTCTATAGAGGTGGCCAAAGGATAATAACAAAACAAAGATGAGTGATTTTTCACAGGGAGCCATTTATTTTGAATACAAGAGACAGAGAAAATGAGCAAGAATATTGACAGGGCTGCTGATAACAAGCATACACAAACAAAATGAATGTACTAAAAAACTAAAAAACACAGGGTGTCTCTGTCACTAGAATCTGGGCCCAAAGTGGAACCTTACTAACCTACTGTTCAAGCTTAATGAAAATGTTGATTCACTGCCTTAACATTTATCCTTAAGATTGCATTTAAATATCAGAAAATTTTGTGGGTTGTGCTGCTATTGACATAGAAGACAGACTCTGATTTGGAGCATGGGGGATTTCAGAAATGGGAAGAGAAAAATTAACGAGGTAGACCAATTTTTCCTCTCAAATGGCATGGATGTAATAGATTCTTATATAACAAAATATTGTTTCCTAGGAATGATGACATCCATTATCTTGCTTCTTTATGTACCCATCTGTAGTTCGGCACAGAGGGGGTGCGTACCCCTCAAAAGTTGGCCCCCAGAAAGCTTTGGGAGGACTGAAGCCCCCTGTACCTTTCTTGGGGGTCTCCAGTGGGTATGGCAAGACTTTAATTACACCTGCGAAATCTCTTCACTTTTGCCAATAATGCAACTTACTTATAGGAGTGCCATCTATCACTTGTAGGTCCTGCCAAACTCAAGGAGAGGAGATTATACAGGGCATGTACACCAATGGGACAGAAATCTTGGATACCATCTTAGAATTCTGTGTATCACAGTTGTGTCCTCACTGCACAGGTATGAGCTTTATATTATTCCCATAAATATAAACATTTTTTAACCAATTAGCAAGAAGTTAATTAAAAACCATAATATGATTACACAAGACTGTTTCAAACCAAAGAAAGAACATAAGCAAAGGCAACCTCTAGCCAAGGTAAGGAATCCAGTTTATATAGAGTGGAGTGCATAGACATGGCAACAGTGGGCAATAAAACTATCAGAGTACTGGAACTAGTCAGAGAGGTGAGATACAGTTTTAAATACAGGAAAGTTGCTGATAATAAAGACTATAATGTCTTTAAGGAAACCAAGACTTGTTAATGGATCTAAACTTCTACCTCAAAAATCTAGAAAAAGAAGAGGAAAATTGAAACAAGCAGAAGTAGGAAAATGATAAGGAGAAAAGCAGAAATTGATGAAATTGGAAATTGATAAAAATCAATGAAACAAAGAGCTAGTTGCTTGAAAGATCAATAAAACTTACAGTCTTCTAGGAAAATAAAGGAAAAATGGGGCAGTTGTAAGCAGGCAAACTAGAAGTTGAGAATTGTGTGTGATTGAAAGTTTGCCTTTCGCCAGTTGGTCCTGAGTTGTACCTCCAAAATATGCTGAGTGAAAAAAGCCACACACAAAAGGCCACATACTGTATGATTTATAAAGTGTACAGAATAGGTAAATTTATAGCAACAGAAGACAGACTGGTGGTTACCGGGGAATAGGGAAGGAGAGAGTGGTGAGTAATTGCTTAACAGGTATATGATTTCCTTTCAGTGTAGTATTAGATATCACTTAAACGTTCACTTTAAAAGAAAGAACTGTGTGACATGCGAGTTAATCTTTAAAAAGCTATTATTTAATTTGATAGTGATAAAAAATCAAAAAAGATTTAAAAATTCATAATTTCATTTTAGTCCATGATATCACATTTTGTATATTTAATTGCTTCTATCTGGAGAGTCCATTTCAAAAACCCCTTAATGGAGAAAGGTTCCTCTGCATCAAGAAAGTACATGTGGTAGGAGCCTCAGTCACAGGGTTTGGGTATTGGTGACAGGTTTTTGCTGTGCACTGTGCCTCACAGCACAGAGGTAGGTGGCCGAGTGGCTGAGCTGAGAAGTTGCAATATATAAAGCACTATGTCTTGATGTTTTATCCAACGAGGCTTTAATTCTTCCATTTGTTTGGTTGTTCTGATTTGACCGAATTAAGAGCAGAGATGTGAGCCCTTTCCCACAGTCCTGCCTAAACCACTGAAGGAAGTAAATAGCGCTAGTGGAGTAACTGCAGTTGAGAAACAAGCTGTCTCCCTCTCGGACTGTCAGAGCTTCAGGACTCTGAGTCACCTCCTCTTTACAGTGCACCCCTATTTAGAAAAAGAACAAGAAAAGAGAGGGACTGGTTAGTGGCTGATTATTCTTGGGCAATTCCTTTTAATTTAGTTTTTATTCTCCACAGAAATTCCCAGAAAATTACACTAGGACAGTTCCCTGTCTTCCTCTTTTTCCCTTGGGAGAGATGTCCCGGGGTCTGCCTGTTCTTTAACCATTTCCCAAGCCCTCTAACTCACAGTCTAGTTGCAGCCAAAAGATGAGCAGGCTCAGGAATTTGTCCATTCTTTCTGCCACTTACACTCACTGAGAACTATTCTTGTGTCTGTGTTATTGATGGGGGCACAAAATAAAGGATCTGCTTTGCTATCTTATATGTCAATCATTTCTACAGGACTTGAATTATCAGCCCTGCCAATCAGAAACAAGTTACACTGATCTGCACAGTGAGAAACAGAAATGGAAACAGTGCCATCTAGAAATAGAGCCCAGAATTGCCAGATGTTTATCTCTCCTAAATGAAAACACTTTGTTTAGAGAGAGAAGTGAGAAAAGGGGCAGGATGGGAAGGGGAGAGGGCATCATTTTGTTGTTTCACTTATTTATGTTTTCGTTGGTTGATTCTTGCATGTGCCCTGACCAGGAATGGAATTCCCAACCTTCGTGTATCAGGACAACATTTCAACCAACTGAGCTAGCCTGACCAGGGCCCAGTTTTTTATAATATCAAATTTTAGAATGGTATTTGTCTTTCACTGACTGGATTATTTCACTTAGCCTAATAGTCTCCAGGTCCATTCATGCTGTTGTAAAAGGTAAGGGTTCCTTTTTTTTTTTTTTTTTTTTGCTGTCATGTAGTATTCCATTATGTAAATGTAACTGCCATGTAGTATTCCATTATGTAACTGTACTGCAGCTTTTTTATCCACTGATCTACTGATGGTCACTTGGGCTGTTTCTAGATCTTGGCTATTATAAATAACACTATTTTGAACACAGGGGAGCATATGTAGTGGTGTTTTGATCTCACTTACATCTAATGGAATCTAATGAACAAAATAGAAACAGAGGATTAGATACATGGAACAGACTGATTGCTGTCGAAGGGATGGGGGGAAGGAGGCATTGGATGAAAGAATGTGAAAGGATTAGCCAAAATACATATATAAATGACCCATGGAGACAGACAAAGGTGATAGCCTGGTTGGGGTGAGGCCTGGGATGAAGTGGGCAAAGGGAAGAAAAGTAGGGGCAACTGTAATAGTGTAAAGAAGAAAATTAAAACAAAACAAAAAGTTTGTACAAGGTAGCTAAATCAGTAAAGAGAAATATATAGCATAAATGTTTATATTAGAAAAGAAGAAATCTAAATTGTTCCTCTATCTGCTTCCTCCTCTTGCTACTTCAGTCCTTGATGACTGGTTTTCCTTAACTTACACTTTCTTGAAAAGTTCCTTCATATCATTTCTCATCCACAGACTGAAAATAATATAATATTATACTATTAATATTAAGTGTGTGATGTTAAGGAATTGGCACTTTTGTATCTCATAACTTAAGCATAAATCAATAAAGATTTATGGTTGTTATTTACATATCATTGGATGCCAAAAATTTCACTTGGCTAGGAATTTTTTCTTAAAAAATTATCTTTTGATACATTACATTTATATATTTTGTATGTATAGAATATATAGTACCACATTATATGCAGGAAGAAAAATGAAAAAGTAAGTAGTCTTCAATATAAATATTTAATACATTATGGTAGACCTGTATTATATAGTATAATATACAGTTGTGAAAAAAGGAGACTTAAATTTCCTGATTTGCAAAAAATTTTCTGACTTAAATCACAGTACTTTACATATAAGTGTAATTTATGTTTTTTATCATAAAAATAGAGAAATTGGTGGCTATATAGGAAACTAAGAAAAAATTGAAATAATATTAACATAATTATCCCTTTCTGGCAAACTTCCAAAATTTATTTATTTCTTAGATGCATGTGCTACAGTTGAAAGAAACTGAGAGAACTCATACACTGCTTAGAGGAATAATGAATAATGTTAAATTTATTAACTTCACATTAACCTTAGGCAAGGATGAGAATGTTAGAATGAAGCTAGGCACACAGCCAGCTTCCTCCTCCCTGTGTTTTCTTTCTTGGTCTTGTTATCAATTTCATGTACATTTTTCCTATTTCTTTTTCCTTTCTTCCTTATTTTTCACCTTATTGCATTAAGCTTACAACTTCTGTGTAATGCATTCTTTCAATGGAGATTATTTTCCCTTCTCCACTGGCACGGCCCAGTCTGCCCCACTGTGCATCTCTCACAATGCAATAATGCACAGTGGTGTCTTTCAGGGTTAGCTGGTACAGAATCAGGGTACTGATCCTCATGTTCACAGTTATAGGCAGAGAAACCATTTTATCAGTCACGTTGTTCTTTAAACTTCAAATCAAATACTGTAGGCCCTAGTTATAAAACTGTCAATACCAAGCCCTGGCTGGTGGCACAGTGGGTAAACTGCCAGCTTGCAAACCCAAAGCTCATTGGTTCGATTCCCAGCCAGGGCATATAACCAGGTTGCAACCCAGGTCTCCAGCCATGTCCATAGCTGGAAGCAGGTGAAAGACAACCATGTATTGATTGATGTCTCTGTCCCTCTCTGCCTCTCTCCCTTCCCTTCTCTCTAAAAAGAATAGTAAATAAAATCTTTTAAAAAACAAAATTGTCAATACCAGATGATGTACTCATTTCCTCCAAAGGTGGAGTGGGGACAAGGTATGTCCATTTCCTGTCCTTCAGCACTGTCCATAGAGTTAGCATTACACATGATTTCTAAGACAGAAAATATACCATTGTCTCCAAACAATAAAAGTAGATTTTCAAGGTCAAGATATGGCACCTTTAGAAATTTCCTCCCTGACTCCCATCCCATGAAGTAGGGCCTACTTCAACTTTGCCTTATTTTCATACTACAGAAAGAGTAAAATATGGCTATAATTATCTAGAGTCACTGACAAAGAGGCAGAACTCTATGTTCTTCTCATTTCTCCTCGGGCTCAATGAATATAAGAAATTACTTATAGTAGAGTAAACTCTTCTTTGATCACTGAGGGTTATGGGTTGAATTGTATCCCCTTCAGATTAATAGGTTGAAATCCTAACCCCTACTACCTTAAGCGTGATTTTATTTGTGGGTATTTGTGGGTCGGTTACTGAAGTAACCAAGTTAAAGTGAGGTCATTAGAATGAGCCTAAATACAATATGTCTGGTGTTCTTATACAAGGGAAAATTTGGACACAGAGACATGCATAGAGAAAAGGTTATATGAAGAGACCAAGGGAGAAGATGGCTTTCTACAAACCAAGGGAGGGACTTGGAACAGAACTTTTCCCCACAGTCCTCAGAAAGAACCAAACCTGCCAATACCTTGATTTCAGACTTCTAGCCTCCATATCTGTGAGGCAATATATTTCTATTGTTTAAATAAGCTAGTCTGTGATACTTGTTATGATGTTCCTAGCAGACTAATATACTGGAAATATGAATGTAACTTCCTCGCATACTACACAGTTGTGATCTGAACTCTTGCTCTTAGCATCCTTGGTGATCCTGGGTGAAGGACATTGAGACAAGTGGAGGTAGCAGGTCTCTCATCTGACTCCTTGGCTTCACACCATCTTTTCTTAGGCTCCTGACTCACCCAGAGTCAGGAGCACAGACATCTCCATCATCTGCCTCATATTTCAAGCAGACACTAGAGGACAGGGTTCATAGCTCACATTCTGTGTCTGAACCTGGGCTAGGTAGGTAACAGAACAGATGTATCAGCTTCATTGCTGCTAGCGCACACCGTCACCTGGCAGCTGTCACTCTGGAGAGTCCCCACTCCTAGAGTCAGCCAATGAGATGGTAGCTTCTTATTTGATGTCTTTCAAGGTTTAGTTATATCCCTAATAACTAACCTAATATTTAACCTAATAATAATGGTTAAAAATATGTAACAGGCATCCACTCTCAATTCAAGGGTTCCTTGAGAGAATTTGTGAGTTTTAAATTCTAAGAGGTTGAGTCTAAAAGAGGAAAATAAAGACAGCATCCATCTACAATTCTTTTCTTACTGCTTTTTTACAGCCCAAGAGAAAGGATATATGCTATTACTCAGAAACTTTATCTTTACCTTCAGGAAAACCACCAAATCTCATACAATCCCAAGAGGACAAAGAAAACCCATCTAAATGACAAGAAAGAACAAATGAAACTCATATGAAAAGGATGATACCCTAAAAGTGACTGGGAAGATTAAGGTTAGAATCTGATCAAAGCCATGACCCCAATTCTCTGGCATCCTAAACTACCTCTAGGGATCATGTGTTTCTAGGAGGGCATTTATAGACTCACATCTTAGTATAATGGAAACAAAAGACCTGAAACGACAGTCAATCTTATACTCCACAAACCCTTTTAATAACCCACCTTTCCCCATTTTCCGTGTATGCCTAATGGTTGCATACACAGAGGAGAAGAGAAAGAAGGGAGGAAAAGAAAGGCACTGTAAAAAATAAGGGAATAGCCTTGAAACATTTTCTTGTTATCTCCTCAAATTTAAGAGAACTGAAATAGATTGAGTAAATTAATTTCCTTCCCACCAAAAAAAGTCTACTTTCCTCTATTACTACCAAAAAAAAAAAAAAAAAATAGGTTAAGTTTGAAAGCTGCATAGCCACTTCCCATCTTCTTTCTGTGTCATTTTATTTTCAGTGGAAGGAAGACCTTTCACAATGTATTGGGACAAGGCCAGGAGTCATTGAATGTGGGAAGCTGTGCACAGACTCTTCTACGTATAACAAAGAGAATAATAGAATATACCATTTGTCAGAGTTACTGCATAACTTCAATATTGAATGTGAGCCAACCAGTTTTTCCCCAACTTATTAGGGATGTTGTTGACAGATACAGCAGCCCCCTCTTGTGACAAAACATATGAATATCTTCATTCAGATCCCAGACAAGTTAGCAACCTACTTTTGTAAAGATACGGGAGAAGAATAGCTTAGATGTGCTTAGCATGTAACTGAAAGGACAAACAATTTTGGTCAGAATGATTGCAGTGTGACAGAACAACTTTTGCAATATTAAAAAGCTTTTGCTTTTTTTTCATTTTTATAAAACCACATGATCTTTTCTCCTTGCAGTTGAGTGATTCTTTGCTCATCACTTCAAGGAAAGGATGTATAGCTGAAAAATAAATAAATAAGAATGACTTTTTGACCAAAAAAGTTTCAGCCATATAGGCAAACAAAATGATTTGGCCTAAATTATAGATTTAGAATACGATACAATAAAATAATACAAGTTTGCCTACCTGAGACAAAACCTAGCTGAAATATTTTCTAAGTGGAGTAAGGGGGAGAGAAAATAGTATCAAAGAAAAGCCAAGAGCCTTAAGTGTCGATGAGGTCCTTTGGAGGGACGTTGAGACATCTTGGAAAGAAAACCTCATGCAGAAAGCCAGGCAGCCCCACTTCCATCCCTCTCTACTCCACCCTGCCCTCCCCCATCTCTAGTTTCCTTGTTTTCTGTGTAAGTAGATGCTTATGTAGATCAGGATTGGCTTCGAAAGCAGATATCCAAAGACAGAAGGACATGCATTTTTTTTCTTTTTATTCAGGTGACCTCTGTCTTTTAAAAGAATTATTTTGGGATATTAACCTCTCAAATGACTTGTGGGGTAAGGAGGGCATTCACTGGTGATACTCACCTCTTGACTCCTCCCATCCCTCATATCAGCTAAGGGAGTGAAGATCTGTGGTTGCAGAGCCTGTTCAGTCACTCCTTCATAAATTCTAGAGTATCATCTAGCTGTGAAAATAGTTTTTATATAACATATAAAATATACCAAGCTGAAATGTTTCTGGCCCTAGCTGGTGGCACAGTGGATAAGGCCCCAGCCTGTGAACCCATAGGTCGCTGGTTGGATTCCCAGCCAGGGCACATAACCAGGTTGCAAGCCAGGTCTTCAGCCAGGTCTGTAGCTAGAAGCAGGTGAAAGGTAACCATACATTGATGTTTCTCTCCCTCTCTGCCTTTCTCTCTTCCCCTCTCTCTAAAAAATAATAAATAAAGTCTTTTTTAAAAGTTTCTGTTTAGCTAAAGAAAACAGCAAAATTAAAAAGGAACCAACTGTATGGGAAAACATATTTGCCAAAGATACCTCAGACAAGGGTTTGATATTCAAAAATATAAAGAACTAATATGAGTCAACACCAGGGAGACAGACAGCCCAATTTAAAAATGGGCAAAGGACCTGAACAGATACTTCTCTAAGGAGGACTTATAAGATCCCAAAGGCATATGAAAGAATGCTCAACATCACTAGCCATCAGAGAGATGCAAATTAAAACAACAATAAGATACCACCTCACACCTGTCAGAATGGCCATCATCAATAAGTCAACGAACAGCTAGTGTTGGAGAGGAGGTGGAGAAAAGGGAACCCTGGTGCACTGGTGGTGGGAATGCAGACTGGTGCAACCACTATGGAAAACAATCTGGAATTTTTTTAAAAAAACTAAAAATGGAACTGCCTTTTGACCCAGTGATTCCCCTGCTAGGATTATACCCAAAGAACCCTGAATCACCAATCCAAAAGAACCTATGTACCCCTATGTTCATAGCAGCACTATTTACAATCGCCAAGTGCTAGAAACAGCCTAAGTGCCCTTTAGTGGATGAATGGATCAAAAAACTTTGGTACGTTTACATAATGGAATACTACACAGCAGAAAGAAAGAAGGAACTCCTACCTTTTATGACAACATGTATGGAACTGAAAAGTATTATGCTTAGTGAAATAAGCCAGTCAGTGAAAGACAAATACTGTATGATCTCACCCAATACAGGAGACTAATGAACAAAACAAATATGTAAAACAGAACCAGAGACATGAATACAAGGAACAGACTTTCAGTGTGCAGAGGAAAGGAGGAGGGAGAGGGGGAAAGGGGAGAAGGAAGCAAAGAAGGGAAATAATTTAGTCAAGGAACTAGCATGGATGACCCATGGACATGGACAGCATGTGGGATTGACTGTGGGAGGGGATGGGGATGGGGAGGGTAGGGAAGTGGGGAGGAGAGGAGGGAAAATGGGATGAATGTAATACAACAACAATAAAGTTAAATAAAATATATACTGTATATAATATATTTTATATAAATATAATTTATTATATAACATGTAATTATACATATATGTATAAATTTTATATA
>PVIW01016850.1:0-15526 GCA_004026585.1 Noctilio leporinus | reverse complement strand
ATTTATTTGTGTCTTCCTTGATTTCTTTCTTCATTGTTCTGTAGTTTTCTGAGTACAGGTCTTTGACCTCCTTAGTTAAGTTGATTCCTAGGTACTTTATTTTTCTTGTTGCTATGGTAAATGGGATTTGTTTTTTTGCTTCTATTTCTGTCGTTTCATTATTGGTATACAAAAATGCTTTTGATTTCTGGATATTGACCCAATATATCTTTTCAATTTTATAAAACTCTGTGCTAAACTTATTAATATGAGAAAATTTAATTTAGAGAAACATACATTAAATGATGGTAGGATTTTGATTGGAATGTATGTTACAATAAAATGTCTCTAGAAAAATTTCATATACATATGGAAAAAATAAATAGAGATGATGGGATTTTAGAAAAATTGTCAGCACACTATTTTAATTATGCCATTTTTCATTTCCAACACATTTCTAAAGCCTCCTGCAGTTTAGAATAATCAAAATCCATTATTCCTGGATGACTCTATGCTTCAACTAAAATATATGAAAGACTTTAAAAATATATAATTGCACAGTTTGTTTATAATCTTAAAGACACACAAATGTTTACTTTTTGTTTTATACAGAGCAAAAATAACTAATTTTGAAGGCTTCTTTTCCTAAGGCTATGGTATTTGCATGTTTTGCTTTAATTTTCTAAATCTAACATTTGATTCCCTGCTTTGAAAGCCTAATCTTGGACAAATGTCTAAATATTTAAAGAGTTTTCATAAGAAAACAAATTTTTAAACTTCCAACACCTTAACTAAATATAGGATGTGAATTATGCATCAAACTAAATACATAAATAGGGTCATATCCTGCCCTGACCAGTGTGGCTCAGTTGGTTGGGCATCATCCTGCAAAGCAAAAGTTTGCTGGTTCAATTCCCGGTAAGTGCACATGCCAAGGCTTCAGGTTTAGGACCTGGTAGGGGCGCATAGAGAGACAGCTGATCAATTTTTCTCTCCTTTCTCTCTCCCTTCCTCTCTTTCTAAAAAATAAATAAAATCTTTTAAAAAGATAGGGTCATATCCAACACAGAAATCATTTTTTTCAATCACATGGAAATTGTAAAATAAATAAATAAAAAATATACCTGTACTCTTCTAAACTAAAGTCAACATCAAATAACATGTAGATTGAAAACCAGTAAATCAAGGTCAATGGTCTAGCTCTAGAAAAGCATTGCACTTACCCAGATTTTTATTTGCAAAAAGAGTCATGGCACTTTGCAGTCTGCCTGGTCTGAGGGCCCGTACCACAAAAACTTTAAAATAACGTTTAGGATAGTTTTTGTTTTTGTTTTTGTTTTTTAACTGAACAATAATTAATGTTAATTCATTAAACAAATGTTTACTAAAATGCATGAATTCTTATCACTGCTCTACAATACTTACTATGCCTCAAACTATCACAATAGATACATACAAAGATACATCTTTATAGGCAAAATTTACTAAAATCCATTTATTTCTTCAAACCTATTATCAAAAGTAAATATCACCAAGAAACAGGCATAAGAATAGCTACTTTTTCAGGATCTAATAATAATTGGTCAAAGGCTGGGGGGAAAAGAATATGTAAGCAAAGTACTTTTGATGACAGCAAAAGAGAGGTCCAAAATCCTTGCCTAAAATTTTCAAATCACTATTTTTATGTTGAATCACATTTACATTTTCAAATAAAGTTTTTCTTTTTGTTTTACAAGCACACTTGGTAAAGGATATACAAAGGGGACAGGATCACTTACAGGAAATGAAAGGGTCACTCTAGAGTGTCAAATCCTACAGAGCTCTCCAACTCTAAGCCTTTTTCCTTTACGAAAGACTGAGTGGAACTTTAGTAGGAATCATCATTCTATTTTGATATAGAATGAAAAAAAAAATTCTCTTGTTTCTACGAGATATATTCCTCAGATAGAACCCTGAAACAATTAGTGAAAAATCTTAATTTCTTTCTGTAAGACATTTTCTCTGTTGCAAAATTCACCCTAGGGTCAGAGTCATAGGGAGTTAAGAAAAGCTCCAGTGGGAAACACGCCACCCAGAAAATTTGCCAGTGATTTCACCACCGGGGTCAGATGGCAAGGGCAAAAAGCCCTTCCCCCCATGCCACGCATTAAGGTTTTGTGACACCCAAACACAGAGGTTTCATTTAAATGGCTTCTGAACACCAAGAGTGATGTGAAATACTTTTATGCATTTAGGAACTTACCTGCTGAAATAAGGAGACTTTCTTTGCAAGAATAAATGGAAACTTGCTCACACATTGAGTGATGATAATAAGTATGCCACAAAGCTACATCTTCAAAGCAGAGGATCTGATAAAGCCCAGGGAGAGCAATCTTAAAAATAAAAATAACCATATACAGTGAGCTACAAGTAACAATCATATATGTAGTGTATATGTAGTATATATGTATATGTATTACTAAAAAGGGAAATGGAAACCAATTATTGATAGGTATTTATTACTTGTTTTCTACTTTATGTTGGCTTATCAAATCACTTATAGGTCAAAATAATAGGGCAGACTTATTCAGTCTATAATTAAATTACAGAAAAGCTTTCCAAAATAGTACTAAATCAATACTTGCAAGTTAACAAAATTTTTTCTTTAGTATGAACATCGGTACCTATCTATCTCCACCCTGTGGAGAAAAGAATGCTTCATTTAAAGTGAAATTTTTTTTAACTTTTTTATGTCATGTGCAAATGTTTTAAATTGTCCTTATACAAGTGCCAATTTTCAACACTGCCACAACTGAGGATCACAAGTTGCAAAAATATGTCAAATGTCTTATCAGTGTGAAATCCTTAACAAAGCAAGTTTTTCTAAACCATATTCATTTCTGCCTCTATTTGTGAACACGTTGCTTCTTTTGCCTTTTAGTGTTCTAAATTTCTACTCATAAATTTCTATTGAGCATTCAATATTCACTTGAAACAATACCATCCCTCAGGTGATTTCCTAAAAATATTCATGTTTTCTACCTCAAATAGTATTCTCTCTTCTAAACTTTTTTCAACAGTGAGCTGCAACATCAGAAATGTAAATGTCTATAGAGGGATAATTTTTTGAAAACAGTGAATTTGAAAGATCTATATGAGAATACAGAATTAAAACTTTATGTAATATAAATGTAAATCAAGTATTTAAGAATGCTTTATCCAAATATTTATAGCCATTTCTAAATATTGTATTGCCTAAATATCATTAACATCCAAATTGCACTTATACAGTAGGAAATTAACAAAATATATTTCAATTTAATTATTTTCAATAAATGATCTAAGCCTTTTAGGATAGCACTTGATGCTTATCTATTAACTTTATTTGGCAATTATCATATAAATCCCCACTGCCACTAATTTATGTGTGCTACATAGATGATCATCATGCATGTGGCTAGAAACCTGAGACATTGTAATCAGCTAGGGAGCTCTCTGGCTGCATCACTGGGTCAGATCACTAAGGGTATAGCTCTAGTATGGCATCCATGCAGAACCCACTTTGTTCAACACATGCTGATGAAATAAAGGCAGTAGAAGTAGTGGTAAGAAGCTCAAACTCTGCAGTGACAAGACCAATCTTGAATCCTGAATCTACTTTTTAATGACCATAAGCAAGTGACCATATCACTCTGCACCTTAGTTTCCTCATCTGTTAAATGAGGACAATAACAGTAGCTACCTCATAATATCATTGAGTATATTTAGTGAGGGAATTCATTTTCAAATTCTGCATAATTCTTTGAACGTAGTTACCAGTAAATGCTAGCTGTTCTTACTGTTTTTGCTTTGTGCTACTATACTATTACAATATTGTAGCTATAAAGAAAATCAGGGGAAGGCAGGAATGAAAACATGTGTAGATTCTTTTTTCTTTTATCCTCACCTAACAACATTTTTTCACTTTATTTTAGAGAGAAAGGAAGGATGAGAAACATTTTCATGAGAGAGATAGATCAATTGGTTACCACCAGGGATTGTACGTGCCTGGACTAAGGATCCAACCTGCAACCTAGGTATGTGCCCTGACCTATAATCAGTCCCACTACCTTTTGGCTATGGGATGACACTCCAACTGAGCCACACTGGCCCAGGCAATATGTATAGATTATTAAAAAAGTTTATTTGTCTTTTATTCTCCACAAAAGCAACACTTTGGCCTGAGTCATGAATACAGAACTGTTGGGAATTAGGCTTCTAAACTGCTTTTTCTTCCTCCTGCTCCCATCCTCACCACCTAAATAACTGTGTGGCAGGGAAGGTCAAGTAAGAAAGAGATGGAAAGGGAAGGAAGGGAAGAAAAGAGAGGATAAAAAAAAACACTGTATCTGGGAAACCTAGATATGAAAGGCATGAAGTTTGATGTCAAAATGCCTGATCTGAAATCATAGTTTCAACATTTTGCAGCTATTTGACAGTTATTTAACCTGTATACAGCTCAGTTTCCTCTTTCCCAAAACAGGCAAAATTATGACCCCATCATTTGGTTATTGTGATGGTAAAATAAAGTAATGCACCTAAATTATTTAACATGATGCTTAGCATATAACAGGGCCTCAACAACATGTATGAAATTTAAAAGAAACCTTAGATTCATTCATTTAACAACTCATACTGCTAACTCTTTTTTCTCATCTATAAAGAGTTAATAACACATATATCACAATTTTTATGATAATTAAATGAGGTGTTTCATTTGAAAATGTTTTTTTAAACTAAAGTAACATAACAGTAACATGTACTATAAAATTGTTCTGAGTGTAAAACTCCCTTTCCTATATGTTTTGCATTTTTTAACTTGTAACCTTTACTTGAACTCTAATCTTTATTAAATGTAACCTCTCAATAGATAAATTGTTCAAACCATAATTATCTGTACCATGTTGATCATTATTAATTTTGCCAGTAGGAGTGCACGAGCTAGTTCAATAATCCAGAAATACCTTCAAATTCTCACTATTTTCCACTTCTTGCATTCTATTATAATCATTTTTTAAAAGTTTCCTACACTAGGCGATACACTCCTAGAAAGCAGGAACTAAGACTTTTATATATGGTATATGTAGCTTCTAACCTCAAACACCATATTATAAATAGTTAATAAATATTTTAACACTATAGAATATATGAACAATGCAAAATTTATCTTAGCCATGTGTCATTAGCTTGTCTATTCATAATCTTAATTTATTTTTAAAAATGACAACAAAATTTAACCATGCTAACTTTAACAGAAACTTAACTCACTGAATAAACAAAAAAATAAATGAGTCAGATTTTGCACTAAATGTTAGGGTAATAAAGGTTAATTAGGCAAATATCCTAGAAGAAAAGGCAGACATGACAAGTCATTTTGTGTCAGTAAAACAGGTGCTATGATATAAGAATGTCCAAGATACATGCTGATAAAAAAGATAGAATGGCAAAATCAGGCAGAAGCCATATAGGAGGAAATGTTTTGGGTAAGTCATAAAAATATATATATTTGATAGTATAAACAGTTTAGGGGCATTCCAGGAAGAGGGAATAATGGAAACAGCAAATATAAGATACATCAAGTTACGAACTGGAAGTAAAACTGAAAAGGCAGGGAATGAATAGATCATGAACCATCTTACATGTTATTCAAGAAAAAAAAAAAAAAAAAAAAACTATGGACTTCATCCTATGAGTGATAAGAAACCATGAAAAGTCTGTAAATAGGGCACTAACCATACCATAAGTAAACTTTAGAACATAAAAGGATAGAATAAGATGAAGATGTCTGAAATGAGACCCAGTTGAATAATGACAGCCAAAACAAAGAGTTACTATAATTCTGGGGAAGGTTTAAGGATGAGAGATATTTAAAAGATATTTAAAATTCAAGTATGAAGGCACTGGCCTGCAAATCCAAAGGTCGCTGGTTCGATTCCCTAGCCAGGGCACATAACCAGCTGGCAAGCCAGGTCTTCAGCCGGGTCCATAGTTGAAGGCAGGTGAAAGGCAACCATACATTGATGACTCTCTCCCTTCCCCTCTCTCTAAAATTAATAAATAAAATCTTTTAAAAAAATTTTTAATTCAAATGTGAATTTGATAAACTATTTTCAATATAAGTATTATACTGCATCTCATTTCCAATCCTGAATTACTGTATATACAAGGTCCCATGTAGTATATTAGAGGATCTTTTATTTACTTATCTTTATATTCTCTATGGGTATACACAGCACAGAACCTTGTGCAATGTAAAGACTCAAGATGTATATGTTGAATCAAAATGTAATAAATAATTAATAAGGGTTTGGAGAGAGATAAGAAAAAGATGGCAATAGAGTAGAGGGCAGTGCTGATGGTGTTCTCAAGTGCCAGAGCAGCTGGAGGACAGGATAGGGAGCACAAGATGTCTGCAGGTCCCTGTGAATTGGAGCGGTCAGCATCTGGACTCAGGGGAGCACAGCCCAGAGGCTGCAAAGACCTACAGGAGAGCAGGTGAGACAGTTCGAACCCGCTGGCTGGGAGGGCCGAGGTCGGCTCTGGGCAGTGGCGGCTCTGTCCAGAGGGACAGCTCTGACTGAAGACAGCTCTAGACTCCCCACTGAATAGAAATCTGAGCAGTGAAGTGTGGACAGTGAGCACAAACTTGGGGAGATTGAGAAAGTAAACTCCTGCAGGGGAGGGACTCTGCAAGAGTCGGGCTCCAGACACTGCGAGAGAGAGGAAGCGCCTCCCAGGGCCAGAGGCAGAGGAAGAGAGACCTGCAGGCAGCAGGAGCAGGGGAGCGGGGAAGTGCTCCAGGGAGGGGGGGCTGAAAATTGTGCCACTGCACCACCTGGGGAGAGGGCAGCTCAGAGCCCCAGTGAGAAGGGAGGCCCAACCCTGTGCATAGGCTCCCACAGAAACTGCAGCTCAAAACTGCACACCTGGAACTTGCTGCTGATACAACCAGCGCACCCATTTCAGGCAGCAAACACCTTCTGGAGGAGCCGGCAAGGGAGGGGGAGCCATCGCCTGCGTGCTCCCCACAAAACCAGGCTCCCATTGCAGATGGTGGAAGCCTCCTCAAGGAGCTGGAGTGGGGAAGGATAACCATTGACTGCATAAACAGCATCTTGTGGTGCTCCTCACAGAACCAACCTGTGAAGGTAAAGTCCCAAAATGCCCAGCAGTGAGGAAACCCAGCTCAACTACTGGAGGGTCAGCCTACCAGGGACGTGACACTCAGAATCAGCCCTGACTGTGACAGCCATAGGCCCTGCCATTCCAAGGACCTGCAGCCTGACTGCAGACTGCAGAGACTTGATCAAGAAAAAGAGGCAGACTCAAGAAATGGATCACTGCTAATCTCACGCACTTGAGTTACACCAAGAGCTACATGAACTATTAATCCCTAACAAGCCGCTCAATAACAGTATATGAGACATTATAGAAGGAGTACTTCTCAATCAGCCACCTGGAGTGAAAGGAGCAACACATTAAACAAATTCAAAATACAACGAGACAGCCCAAGTTAATGACATAAAGGGCACCCCAAGAGCAACAACTTGAGGAAATCTAGGAGACTATACCACTGAACCCCACAAATCTCCTAACACCAAAGGGCATTCCACAAAGACAGGGAGTCAAAGCAGATTAACCCAAGAAACAAAACAAGCAACAAGAGACACCAAAAATGGGGAGAAAAAGAAACAGTTCATCACCAAAAGGAAAGGAGGAACCACCAGACAGACTGAGAAATGACACAGAAACAAGCAAACTATCAGACAAGGAACTCAAAGAAATCATTATAAGTCAACAAGCTTACCAAGCTCAAAGAAAGCTACAAAGAACTCCAGGGAAACTACAAGAAACTTACTGAAAATTACACCAGCATTAAAAAGGGCATAGAAACCATCAGTAAGAACCAGGAGGGAATGAAGAACACAATCTCAGAACTGAAGAACACAATAGAAAAAAACTCAAAGCAGGTTAGATGAAGCAGAGAGCCGAATCAGCAAATTGGAGGACAACAGGGGGAAAAAATAACCAGACATTGAAATAAAATGAAAAAATACTGAAAAAGGATGAAGAGGTTTCAAGAGAGATACAGGACAACATGAAACGCAACAATATCTGTATCATAGGGATACCAGAAGGAGAAGAGAAGGAAGGGATAGAAAATCTGTTTGAAAAATTACTGAAAGAGGCAAACCCAAAGGCCGCTGGTTCGATTCCCAGCCAGGGCACATAACCAGGTTGCAAGCAAGGTCTCCAGACAGATCTGTGGCTAGAGGAAGGTGAAAGGCAAACTTGCATTGATGTTTCTCTCCCTCTCTGCCTTCCTCCCTTCCCCACTCTCTAAAAAACAATATATAAAATCTTTTTTAAAATTAATGACAGGCCCTGGCTGGATAAGGTACGACCTGTGAACACAAATGTCACTGGTTTGATTTCCAGCCAGGGCATATATCCAGGTTGCAAGCCAGGTCTCCAGTCAGCTCCATAGCTGGAAGCAGTTGAAAAAGGCAACCAGGGAGAGCAGACCCCAGAGAGCCCTAAGCAGCCCCACTGCCTCCGCTGGCCTAGTTACCATCACACCTGGGAGGAGCCTCAGCTGCCGCAGCTGGCCCCAGTCACCATCACCATAACCGTGAGCAGCAAGGCCGAGACCCAGCAGCCCCCTGCCACTCCCCGCCCCCACCGTCCCCACCCTCAGCAGTGCGGACACCAAGCCCCGCACCATGGGCAGTGGCGCTGGGAGCGGCGCAGGGAGCTGTGGCCCTGGCGGCACCTGCCAGCGGGGACAAGAAGGTCATCACAACAAAGGTTTTGGGAACAGTAAAACTGTTCAATGTAAGAAACGGATATGGTTTCATCAACAGGAATGACACCAAGGAAGATGTATTTGTACACCAGACTGCCATAAAGAAGAATAACCCCAGGAGGTACCTGCGCAGTGTAGGAGATGGAGAGACTGTGGAGTTTGATGTTGTTGAAGGAGAAAAGGGTGCGGAGGTAGCAAATGTTACAGGGCCTGGTAGAGTTCCAGTGCAAGGCAGTAAATATGCAGCAGACGTAACCATTATAGACGCTATCCATGTCGCAGGGGTCTTCCACGCAATTACCAGCAGAACTGCTAGAACAGTGAGAGTGGGGAAAAGAAGGAGGGATCTGAGAGCGCTCCTGAAGGCCAGGCCCAACAGCGCCGGCCTATCGCAGACGACAGTTCCCACCTTACTACATGCAGAGACCCTATGGGCATCGATCACAATATCCCAGCCCTCCTGTGCAAGGAGAAGTGATGGAGAGTGCTGACAACCAGGCTGCAGGAGAACAAGGTAGACCAGTGAGACAGAATATGTATCAGGGCTACAGACCACGATTTCGCAGGGGCCCTCCTCGCCAAAGACAGCCTAGAGAGGACGGCAACAAAGAAGACAAGGAAAATCAAGGAGATGAGACCCAAAGAAGACAAGGAAAATCAAGGAGATGAGACCCAAGGTCAGCAGCCACCTCAACGTCAGTACGGCCGCAACTTCAATTACCGACGCAGATGCCCAGAAAACCCTAAATCACAAGATGGCAAAGAGACAAAAGCAGCTGATCCACCAGCTGAAAATTCGTCCACTCCCGAGGCTGAGCAGGGCGGGGCTGAGTCAATGCTGACTTACCACCTCTACCATCATCCGGTTTAGTCATCTAACAAGAAGAAATGAATATGAAATTCCAGCAATAAGAAATGAACAAAAGATTGGAGCTGAAGACCTTAAACGCTTGCTTTTTGCCTATTGACCAGATGACTAAAACTATCTGCATTATCTATGCAGCATGGGGTTGTTATTATTTTTATCTAAAGATGTCTCTTTTTAGGAATGACAAACGTTTTTGTTTTTTTTTTAATAAGCCTGGTTTTTCTCAGTACATTTTTAAAGGTTTTTAAATTGTTTCATATCTGGTCAAGTTGAGATTTTTAAGAACCTCATTTTTAATTTGTAATAAAAGTTTACAACTTAATTTTTTCAAAAAAGTCAACAAACTGCAAGCATCTGTTAATAAAGGTCTTATATTAAAAATTTAAAAAAAGAAAGAAAGAAAAAGGCAACCATACATTGATGTCTCTCTCCCTCTCTGCCTCTCTTTCTTCCCCTCTCTCTAAAAAATAAAATAAAATAAAATCTTTAAAAAATAATAAAAAGAAACAATACAAGCCAGAAGGAAATGGCAAAAAATACTCCACGTAATGAAAAACAAAGGCCTGCAACCAAGAGTACTCTATCCAGCAAGGCTCTCATTCAAAACAGAAGGTGAAATAAGGAGTTTCCCAGATAAAGAAAACGGCTAAAAGAATATACTTCCACAAAACCAGCACTGCAAGAAATGCTAAAAAAAAAAATAAAAAAACCTGCTTTAAAAAGATGAAGAAACAAGGAAAGACAGAGAGGAATACAGGAACAAAGGGGGAAAATGTCAATGAAGAAGTACCTCTCAATAACAACCTTAAATGTAAATGGATTAACTACACCAATAAAAAGACATAGGATAGCTGAATGGATAAGAAAACATGAAACCACATATATGCTGTCATCAAGAGATCCACCTCAGAACAAAATATCAACACAGACTGAAAGTGAAGGGATGGAAAAATAGATTTCAAGCAAATGGACATGGAAAAAAGGCTGGGGTAGCAATACTTACATCAGGCAAAAATAATTTCACAATGAAGGACATAAAAAGAGACAAAAAAGGGCATTTCAGAATATTTAAGGGAACAATCCATCTAGAAGACATAACCATAACCCTGGCTGGTAGCACAGTGGATAAGGTGACGGCCTGCGAACCCAAAGGTCACTGGTTCAATTCTTAGCCAGGGCACATAACCAGGTTGCAAGCCAGGTTTCCAGCCAGGTCTATGGCTGGAGGCAGGTGAAAGGCAACCATACACTGTGTTTCTCTCCCTCTCTACCTCTCTCACTTCCTCTTTCTCTACAAATAATAATTTTTTTTAATCTTAAAAAAAAAAAACATATATGCATTCAAAATAGAAGCACCCTAATATATAAGGAAAATCTTGGAGGATTTCAAGAAGCATATCAACAGCAACACATGAATAGTAGGAGACTTTAATATTCCATTATGAACAATGCACAAATCTTCCAAGCAAAAAAGCACCAAGGATATTATAGCACTGAACAACACTCTAATGAAAGGGACCTAACTGACATATAAAGAACTTTTCACCCAAAAGAAGGGAAATACACATTCTTCTCTAATGGACATGGAACATTCTCAAAGATAGACCCTATGGTATGACACAAAACAAGCCTCCACAAATTCAAGAAAATTGAAATCATAACAACCATCTTCTCAGATCACAATGGTTTGAAAGTATAAACCAACCTCAAGGAAAAACCCCAAAACAATACAACTCATGGAAACTGAACAACATGTTATTAAGTAATGAATGGGTTAATAATGAGATCAAAGAAGAAATCAGAAAGTATCTGGAAACAAATGAAAATGAAATCACAACACCCCAAAACCTATGGGACAGCGAAAGCAGTCCTCAGGGGGAAATTCATATCAATACAGGCCTACCTAAATGGGCTAGAAGAAACTCATACAAACAACTTAACCATAAAGCTTCAAGAACTTGAAGAACAACAACAAACAAAGCCCAGCAAGCAGAAGGAAAGAAATTATCAAGATCAGAGCAGAATTAAACAACATAGAGACTAAAAGCATAATTCAAAGAATCAATAAATCCAGGAGCTGGTTCTTTGAATAGATAAACAAAATTGACAAGCCATTAACTAGACTCATCAAGAAAAAAAGAGAGAGGACCAAAATGAACAAAATCAGAAACAACAGAAGACAAATCATAATACCACAGAAATATAAAAGACTATAAAAAATTATTACATACAACTAAATGACAAGAAATTTGACAACCTGGGTGAAATGGACAAATTTCTGGAAATGTATAACCTACTAAAACTCAATTAAGAAGCATAAAGCCTGAATAGACCAATAACAACTAGTGAAATTGAAGAAGTTATCAAAAAACTCCCAGTGCACAAGAACCCCTGACCAACTGGCTACACAGGGGAATTTTATCAAACATTTAGGGAAGAACAAACTCCTATCCTCCTCAAACTATTTCAAAAAATCCAAGAAGAGGGAAGACTCCCAAACTCTTTTTATAAGGCCAGCATTATTCTAGTCTCAAAACTAGGTCAAGACACAACAAAGAAAGAAAACTATAGGCCAATATCTCTGATGAACATAGATGCTAAAATTCTCAACAAATACTGGCAAAACAGATCCAGCAATATATTTTTAAAATCATACACCATTACCAAGTGGGATTCATCCCAGGGGTGCAAGGATGGTTCAATATTCACAAATCAATAAATGTAATATACCACAAAAACAAACTGAAAGACAAAAACTATATGAACATATCGATACAGGCCAGAAAAGCATTAGATAAAGTACAGCACCTTTTTATGATAAAAACCCTCAGCAAGATGGGGATAGAGGGAGCATACCTCAACATAATAAAGGCCATATATAAGAAACCTGAAGCTAACCTCATACTCAACAGGCAAAAATTGAAAGTCTTTTCCTTAAGATCAGGAACAAGACAAGGGTGCTCATTCTCTCCACTTCTATTCAACATAGTCTTGGAAGTTCTAGCCACAGCAATCAGATAAGAAAAAGGAATCAAAGGTATCCAAATTGGAAAGTAGAAAGTAAAACTGTCATTATTTGCAGATGACATGACGTGTACATAGAAAACCCTATAGACTCCACTAAGAAATTACTTAACCTAATAACTGAATTTGGCAAAATAGCTGGATACAAAGTCAATATTCAGAAATAGAGGTCTCCAGCCAGGTCCCCAATTGGAGGCAGGTGAAAGACAACCATACAGTGATGTTTTTCTCTCCCTCTCTGCCTCCCTCCCTGCCTTTCTCTTTTTAAAAAAATGAATAAAATCTTTAAAAAAAAAAAAAGCCCTGGTTGGTGGCACAGTGGATAAGGTTGCTGATTTGATTCCCCAGCCAAGGCACATAACCAGGTTGCAAGCCAGGTCTCCAGCCAGGTCTGTAGCTGGAGGCAGGGGAAAGGCAACCATACATTGATGTCTCTCTCCATCTTTGCCTCTCTCCCTTCTCCTCTCTCTGAAAATAATAATAAAAATCTTAAAAAAAAAAAAAAAATAGAAGGCATTTTTATACACCAACAATGAAACATCAGATAGAGGCAAGAAAACAAATCCCATTTACCATAGCAACAAGAAAAATAAAGTACTTAGGAATAAACTTAATCAAGGAAGTAAAGAACTTGTACTCAGAAAACTACAGGACACCGAAGAAAGAAATTAAGAAGGATACAAATAAATGGAAACATATACCATGTTCATGGTTGGGAAGAATTAACATCATCAAAGTGTCCATACTGTCCAAAGCCATCTATAAATTCAATGTAATCCTTTTTAAATAACAATGTTATATTTCACAGAATTAGAGCAAATACTTTTTAAAAAATCATATGGAGTCAAAAACAACCCTGAATAGTTACAACAATCTTGAGAAAGAGAATGAAGTAGGAGGAATCACAGTGTCAGCTTTCAAACTATATTACAATGCCATAGTAATCAAAACAGTCTGGTACTGGCATGAGAACAGAAAAACAGATCAATGGAACAGAATAGAGAACCCAGAAATAAACTCAGGGCTCTATGGGCAACTAATATTCAACAAAGGGGGAAGGAACATAAAATGGAGTGCAAATAGCCTCTTCAACAAGTGGTGTTGGGAGAACTGGATAGGCACATGCAAAAAATGAAACTAGACCACCAACTTAACACCATACACCAGAATAAACTCAAGATGGATAAAAGACTTAAACATAAGCAGAGCCAATATAAAAGCTCTAGAGGAAAACATAAGCAAAAAAATTGCAGATATCCCAAGCAGCAAAATTTTCACTGAAGTATCTCCCAGTGAAAGGGAAATAAAGGAACAAATAAACAAATGGGACTTTTTCAAACTGAGAAGTTTCTGCTCAAAGAAAACATCAACAATATAAAAAAGAAACCAACCATATGGGAAAACATATTTGCTAATGACACCTTAGGCAAGGGTTTGATCTCAAAAATACATAAAGAACTTATCTGACTCAACACCAGGGAGACAAACAAACCAATTCAAAAATGAACAAAGGACCTGAACAGACATACAAAGGACCCATAGGCATATGAAAGAATGCTCAACGTCACTAGTCATCAGAGAGATGCAAATTAAAACCACAATGAGATACCACCTCACACCTATCAGAATGGTCATCATCAACAAATCAAGGAACAAATGCTGGTAAGGATGTGGAGAAAAGGGACCCCTAGTGCACTGTTGGTGGGAATGCAGACTGGTGCAGCTACTATGGAATACAGTATGGAATTTCCTCAGAAAACTAAAAATAGAACTGCCTTATGACCCAGTGATTCCACTGCTAGGATTATACCCAAAGAACCCTGAAACACCAAATCAGAAGAACCTATGCAACCCTGAGTTCATAGCAGCACTATTTATATAGCCAAGGACTGGAAACAATCTAAGTTCCTTTTAGTGGATGAATGGATCAAAAAACTTTGGTACATTTACACAATGTAGTTCTATGCAGCAGAAAGAACAAATTCCTACCATTTGTGATAGCATGGATGGAACTGGAGAGTATCATGCTTAGTGAAAGAAGCCAGGCAGCAAAAATTAAATGCCACATGTTCTCACTTAATACATGAGACTAATGAACAAACAAGCAAACAAAACAGAACCAGAGACATGAATACAAGGAACAGACTTTCAGTGTGCAGAGGGGAAGGGATGGGGGGAGGCAGGAGAAGGAGGCAAAGAAGGGGAAGAGTTTAGTCAAGGAACTAGCATGGATGACCCATGAATATGGATGACATAGGGGATTGACTGTGGTGGAAGGGAAAGGAGGGTGGGGAAGAGGAGAGCAGAGGGGGAAAACGAGATGAATATAATATAACAACAATAAAAAAATAATTAATGAAAGGACTAATCAGAATAATTCTTTGATATCCTTTTACCCAAAGATTTTAAGTCATACTCACAGACATATCAATACTGAATATGAATAAGTAGCAAATAAAAATAACAAATATAACTCAAAGACAAATATAACTCATACTGGAAAAGAAATACTTTTTTTTTTTTTTCTATTTTTTTTTTTTAATTTTATTGTTGTTGTATTACATCCATCCCCTTTTTGCTCCCCTCTGTCCCCCCACCCACCCACCCATTCCCCCCAAAGTCAATACCACCCGTTGTCCATGTTCATGGTTCCTTTATACTAGGTTCTTGTCTAAGCTGCTCCCCATCTTTGCCTCTACCTCTCCCTCCCCCCTACCCCGTTCCCCTGACCACTGAAGGCCTATTCCTTGTATTCATATACTTGGTTCTGTGTTGGTTGTTGTTAGTTTTGTTCATTATTGTCCCGTAAGAGGTGAGATCATATGATATTT
>PVIW01016849.1:0-15527 GCA_004026585.1 Noctilio leporinus | reverse complement strand
GGGGGGGGGGGTTAAGAATATGTGAGAAGTAACTTTTGAAAAGCATATGTTGGGGATTAATAGTTCATATAGCTCTTGGTATAACTCAGGTGATTGAGATTAGCAGCAATTTATTTCCTGAGGCTGCCTCTTTTTCTTGGTCAGGTCTTTGCAGTCTATATTCTAGCCGGTCTTGGCATGTGGCAGGGCCTCTGATTGTCACAGTCAGGGCTGATTCTGAGTGTCAGCCCCCAGGTAGGCTGGGCCTTCAGTAGCCTAGCTGGGTTTTAGGGCTGCTGGTATTCTGGAGCCCGCATGGTGTCCCCTCCCATTCCTGGTGGAGGTTCCTGCCTGAGATGAGCACCCAGCACCCCTGCAGGGCAGCCTACAACCTTGCTAGTCCCTGCGAGGACTGGCCCTGTCCCCGCAGTTCCCGGAGAAGGCAGCCCCTGTCTGTCAACAGTGCCCGGGGTCCACCAACATTGTCTAGCTCCCCCAGGCGAGAGCCAATTCACCAAGCCAACCAGCTCTCCGAGGAGACCTTTACACGGCCTCTGTGATCTGCGGCCTTTGTCTTGGGCAATGGGCAGGGCAGTTGCCCCCACTACTAGTTCCTGGCTCACAGTTTGGAGTTTCCGTGGAGCCTGGGGGCCTGTGTGGGTGTGCAGGGCTGGGTCTCCTCCCTCGCACGAGCTTCAAGCTGCTGTTTCCTCAGTGGTCCAGCAGCACCGTTTTTGGCTCTCTCGCTGCCCCGGCCAGTGCACTTCCCTGCTTCCCAGCTCCTGCTCCCCACAGGACTCTTCTCCTCTGCCTCTAGCCCTGTGAGGAGCTTCCTCTCCCTGTTGCTGGAGGAGTCTCTCACACAGTCCCTCCCCTGCAAGAGTTCAATTCCGCGTTCCCTATAGTGTTTGCCCTCCCTGCCCACACTTCACTGTTCAGATTTCTAGTCACCCGGGATCCCGGAGCTGGCCTCAGTCAAACACACCCCTCCAGGCAGAGCCAACCTTGGTGTGCCAGCCAGTTGGTCAGGAAACGCCTCACCTACTCTCCTGCTGGTCTCCGCTGCCTCTGGGCTGCACCCCCCTGTGTCCAGATGCTGAATGCTCCAATTCTTATGGTCCTGAAGATGTCTCACGCTCCCTACCTTGTCCTCTATTTGCTCTGGTACTTGAGAACACCAATAGCACTGCTCTCTACTCTGTCGCCATCTTTCCCTCTCTCTCTAATACTTTCTTATGCTATATTTCCTATAGGGGTACTTGTTGGAGCAAAAGCTATTAGAATCATATTATTAGGATTTTGATATATACTCAAAATGGCCTTTCAGAAAATATATGTTGATTTACACTTCTACTAGTACCTATTCTCCTGTACTCTTGCCAAGGCATGATATGAGCATCATTTGTAAAAAGAAGTTACCAATTTGATAGCCAAAGAAAAGTGTCTCTTTTTTAACTTCTTTTTATAAATAGCTTTATTGAGATATAATTCACCTACCATATAGTTCACCCATTTAATATGTACAATTCAATGCTTTTAGTACATTCACAAGGTTGTGAACCATTATGATACATTGAGAACATTTTCATCCCATCAAAAAGAGACCCTGTGGCCTATAGCGTCACTCCTCGTTTCTCCTCCTCCCAAGAAAAGCACTAATCCATTTCATATGAATTCCATTTTGTATATGCTCTGGAATCATATTCCATGTAGTATTTTAAGAATGGACAGTTTTATTTAAAAATCCTCACCAGAGGATATGTTTATTGATGAGAGAGAGAGAAACATTGATGTGAGAGAAACATCAACGAAAAGGACAAAACCTGCAACCTTTTGGTGTATAGGGTGATGCTCCAACCATCTGATCATGGTGGGCAGTTTTATTTTCAGCTTTTTAAAAAATATATTTATTGATTTTAGAGAGAGGAATAGAGAGTGAGAAAGAGAGAAACATCACTGTGAGACAGAAACATATGTGCCCTGACTAGGGATCAAACCTGCAACCTTTTGTTGTTTGGGACAACACTCTGAGCAATTGAGCCACACTGGCCAGACCATTTTAAAAAACTTATCCTAATGTTTTCAGATTTCTTCCATGAGTAGCCTGTATCAGTACTTCATTTTTTTATGGCTGAATAATAGTCCATTGTATGAATAAACCACACTGTGTTTATTCATTCATCGGTTAATGGACATTTGGGTTGTTTCCTCATTTTGACTATTGTGAATTATGCTTCTATAAACAAGTTTTTTTTTGTGTGTGTGTGGATATATGTTTTCATTTCTCTTGGGTATATTTCTAGAAGTAGGATTGCTGAGTCATATGGTAACTCAATGGATTTTAACTTTTTGAAGAACTACTAGACTGTTTTCCAAACCAGCTGCACTATTTTCATTCTTACCAGCAATGAGCGAGGGTTCCCATATCTCCACAACCTTGCCGATATGTATTGCCTATCTTTTAAAAAAGATTTTATTTATTATTTTTAGAGAGAGAAGGGCAGGAAGAGAGACAGAGAGGGAAAGAGACATTAAGTATGGTTGTCCTTCACTTGCCTCCAGCTACAGAGCTGGCTTGAGACTGGCTTGCAACCTGGTTATGTAACCTGGCTTGAAATAGAACCAGTGATCTCTGGGTTCACAGGCCGGTGCCTTATCTATTGTGCCACCAGCCAGAGCTCTGCCTGTCTTTTTGATTATAGTCATCCTAGTGAGTATGGAGTGGGATTCCATTGTGGTTTTGATTTTCATTTACCTGATGGCTAATGACATTGAGCATCTTTTCATATGTTTGTTGAACATTTGTATAACTTCTTTGGATTCTTTGCCCATTTTTATTTTGGTTTATTTGCCTTTTTAATTTTGGGTTTAGAAGTTTTTATACATGTTGTAGATACAAATTTATCAGATAAATAATTAAAAATTTTTGATTTTAATATTTTAAAATTTAATGTTATTGTTGTTGTATTACATTCATCCTATTCCCCCTCTCCTTTCTCCCCTTGCTCACCCACACATTCTCCCTTAAAGTCAATCCCACTTGTTGTCCATGTCCATGGGTCTTCCATGATAGTTCCTTGACTAAACTGCACCCTTTCTTTCCTACTTTCCCCCCTCCCTTTTCCCCTCCCCTCTGTCCACTGAAGGTCTATTCCTTGTATTCATGTACCTGGTTCTGTTTTCCTTGGTTGTTTGTTTTGTTCATTACTGTCCTGTATTAGGTGAGATCATATGGTATTTGTCTTTCACCACCTGGCTTATTTCACTAAGCATAATACACTCTAGTTCCATCCATGTTGTTGCAAAGGGTAGTAGTTCTTCTTTCTTTCTGCTGTGTAGTATTCCGTTGTGTAAATGTACCAAAGTTTTTTGATCCATTCATCCACTAATGGGCATTTAGGCTGTTTCCAGCACTTGGCTATTGTAAATAGCGCTGCTATGAACATAGGGGTACATAGGTTCTTCTGAATTGGTGTTTCAGGGTTCTTCAAGTATAATCCTAGCAGTGGGATTGCTGGATCAAAAGGCAGTTCCATTTTTAGTTTTTTGAGGAAATTTCATACTGTTTTCCATAGTGGCTGCACCAGTCTGCATTCCCACCAACAGTGCACCAGGGTTCCCTTTTCCCTGCATCCTCACCAACACTTGTTGTTTGTTGATTTGTTGATGATTGCCATTCTGACAGGTGTGAAGTGGTATCTTATTGTGGTTTTAATTTGCATCTCTCTAATGACTAGTGATGTTGAGTATTCTTTCATATGCCTTTGGACCTTTTGTATGTCCTTCTCAGAGAGGTGTCTGTTTAGGTCCTTTGCCCATTTTTTAATTGGGCTGTCTGTCTCCCTGGTGTTGAGTCACATAAGTTCTTTATATATTTTGGATATCAAACCCTTGTCTGAGGTATCATTGGCAAATATGTTTTCCCATACAGTTGATTCCCTTTGAATTTTGCTGGTGTTTTCTTTAGCTGAACAGAAACTTTTCAGTTTGATATAGTCTCATTTGTTTGTTCTTTTATTTCCTTTGCCTTTGGAGAAGTATCAGTAAACATTTCTGCATAGGATATTTGATATTTTACTGCCTATATTTATGCTTAAATCCTTTATCCACTTTGAGTTTATTCTGGTGTATGGTGTAAGTTAGTAGTCTAGCTTTATTTTTTTGCATGTCCCTGTCCAGTTCTCCCAACACCACTTGTTGAAGAGACTATTTTTACTCCATTTTATGTCCCTTCCCCCTTTGTCAAATATTAATTGACCATAGAGTCCCGTGTTTATTTCTGGGCTCTCTATTCTGTTCCATTGATCTATATGTCTATTCTTATGCCAGTACCAGATTTAATATATATGATTTATAAATATTTTCTCAAATTATGAATTGTCAGCCCTGGCTTGGGGCACAATGAATAAGGTGCCAGACTGTGAACCCAAAGGTCACTGGTTCAATTCCAAGCCAGGACACATAATGAGGTTGCAAGCCAGGTTTCCAGCCATGTCTGTAGCTGGAGGCAGGCGAAAGGCAACCATGCATTGATTCTCTCTCCCTTTCTGTCTCTGTCCCTCTCCCTCTCTCTAAAAATAATAAATAATATCTTTTAAAAATTATAAATTGTTATTCATTTTGTTGATGATACACTTTGCAGAACAAAGCTTTCAATTTTTATAAAACCCATTTTTTTTTTTTTTTTTTTTTTGTCTCTTGTGCTTTTGGTGTCATAGTTAAGAGACCATTGCCTAACCCAGGTCAGGAAATTTTCTCCTATGTTTTGTCTAGGAGAGTAATAGATTAAGATTTTCCATTTAGGTCTACTACATTAAAAAAAATTAGTACTGAGGATGCACAGTCATATTTGTTTTTCTTTTGTGAATTTTCTGCTTATCTGTTCATGTTCCCACTAGTTTTTATCTTACTGATTTTTATGAGTAATTTTTATATTGAATGTTAGTGCTTCATCCTAACTTTATGATTTGTATTTTAATTTTGCTTGTTGTGCAAAATCACTCTTTTTAAAATTATTATTTTTGTTTCCAGTCAGTGAGCAAGGAGACCAATTCCTTATACACCTGAAATAAATGAACTGTAGGTTTATGAGTTACATCTCAAAAAAGCTGTTTAAAAAATAATGCCCTGCATAGAATTTTAAATAATGAAGATTCTTTAAATTAAGATCCCTTCTTAGCCTATATCAAGGAATTGGACCTTGTTGCTCTTGAGTGGATTTGTACACAGCATAGACACACACACACACACACACACACACACACATTTCCCCATCTGTGATTGGGATTATGGCTGCACACAGAGTTGTGGCTTGTAAATGGGTAAAAAAATGGGGAATCTTAAACTAGAAACAACTCAAAGATGGCAGAAATTTGGAATTGTGGTTAGCAACACAGATTTTATCTTAAGGACCACTTTGACTCAAGTTATGATTCCACATTTACTAGGTACATGACCTTGGGTGAAGTATTGACTTCTTTGAGTTTATTTTGCTCACTTATAAATTTGGGATAATAATGCCTTACTACAAGGTTACTGTAAAAAGTCATTGAAGGAGTACTTGTGGTGCTGACAATATGACTATAAACATTCCCACTGGAAATGCCTAGAAATGCTGCTCCTAGTTAGTTGTACTTTTAAATGCATAGATGAACTTGCAAAAAAAGAAAAGGGACCCTTAGCTGACTGTAGAAGGACAAGCATGGAAGCAGGTAGTGTGGCTATTGTGTGTGGGATGTCAACTGTGGCAACTCAAGGAAAAAAAAATTTTTTAAAGATTTTTTATTCATTATTTTTAGAAAGGGGGAAGGGAGAGAAACATTAATGTATGGTTACCTACTGGGGACCAGGCCAGAGACCTGGCCTACACCCCAGGTATATGCTATGACTGGGAATCAAACTGGTGACCCTTGGGTTCAGAGGCTGACATTCAATCCACTGAGCCACACTAGCCAGGGCCAGAGAACTGAGTTTTAAGATCCAGTGGGAGCAAGAGGCAAGGTTCTCAGCTACACAATGTGGCATATTGGAACTGAGACCCAGCCCATATACAAAGGGAAGCCTTAAGAAAGTTGTGTTTTCTGAGAAAGAATAGCTGTGATAAATACCTGCAGGCCAGTGAAGGAACAGGACAGGAAGTCAACCTATTTATCCTTGGTGACTGGGTGGAAAATGTCCCTGTACATCTTCATAACCACAAACCCCCATTCATCACAAAAGTTTGAGATACAGATTTATGTGGCGAATACTCAGGTTGAGAAAATAAAACAGATTTTTCTCTTCTGGAAATTTTTACTGACTATGGGAGAAAAGGGAACATTCTCTCCTCATTTTATGAGACAAAACATTGACACTAAAAGCTAACAAGGAGAGTATAAGAGTACAACATGTCATATATGATTTGGGTGTATTTCAGAGATGTGAGTTTGGATCATGCTAGAAAGTCAATTAATGCAATTCACCCTATTAAAAGAATAAAAGAGAAAGAGCTTGTAATAATTTCAATTATATGTATAAAAAGCTGATAAAGTTTCTTAGTGAAATAATAATAGAAAGGAATTTCCATTAGGCTGATATAAAAATCCTCTAAGAAACATTGCATTTGGTAGAAAACTGGAGAAAGCATTTCCTTTAAGATCAGACACGGAAACGTGATATCTATTGTCACTACTTGTATTCAGCATTTTAATGGAAGTCCTAGCCAGCACAGCAATACAAGAGAAAATAGAGATGGAAAAAACCCTCTTAATATTCCTGGATGACATGATTATTTACATAGAGAACACAAAAGCATCTACAGATAAATTGTTAGGATTAATAAGAGAATTTAGCACAACTCTTGCACAAAAATTTAATATGCAAAAATAAGTTTCATTTGTAGTCACCAGACACTGGTAGGTAGAAAATATAATAGAGTATATACCATTTATAATAGTACATATAAAGAAATCTAAATCTAGTGATTTGCAAAAAACCTTTAAGGAGAAATTTATAAAATGTTATTGAAAGAAGTTAAAGGAGACATAAAGGGATATTCTGTGCTCATGAATAAGAAGACTCAATTTCATAAAGCTGCCAGTTCTTCCCAAGTTGATCTAGAGTCAATGCCCTTCTCATTAAGATTCTAACAAAGAGTTTTCTTTGTGGAATTTGATGCTGATTCTAAATTTTATAAAAGAGTAAAAAGCTAAGAATAAGATACCCATAAAGAAATAAAATAAAGGGAAAATCACCTTACCTCATATTAAGAACTAATATAAAGCTACACTAATTAAGACTATGTGACAGAAACGAACAACTTTGTATCCCTACCCCACAATAGAATTTAAAGGTGAAAGACAAACACAAAATCTTTTGGAAGGTAACAGTGGAGAATATATTTTTTACTATGCATATGGGAATGATATTTTTAAAAACAATATGCAGGAAGTACAAATCATAAAGGGAAAAATGAATAAACCGACGACATAAAAAATCATGTTAAAAAATGGGGTGAAAATAAAAACCACAATGTAGGAGAAGATATTTACAACAACAAAACTGGTAAAACATTAGTATCCAGAAAAATAGAACTTCTACAAGCCACTATGAATATGACAAAAATCCAAGTGAAAAATGGGTGGGCCATTTGTAAAAGCTATCACAAAAGTGGAAATATCAATGTCATTAAACACAAAAAAGATGGTAAACTTCATTCATATCCTGAGAAATAAAAATTAAAATAAGCATGAGATTTCATATATCACTTAACCACCATTGTGGGTTTGCCTTTGATACATGAATTATCTACACATGTGCAAAGTATTGTTAAGTTCTAAAATGCACATTTTTAATATGTAATTTTATGGTAATTTGGTTAAGAACATAGTGTTTATTGGTATTTATCTAGATTTGCTATGTAGCTGGACCATAGTTTATATAAACAGTCTATGAATTTGGGTAAATAATTTTGATATTCTCTAAATGTCATTTTCAAATCCTATATAGTTCAGAACTTGTTAGTGTTGCTATTCAAATTTTCCACAGCCTTCTAATGTTTTGTCTGTTTTACCCTATCAATTACTTAGAGGGATATGTGAAACTCTCCCATTCTAATTGTGTATTTGCATCCTGACCCTTGTAATTCTGTCAATATCTACTTTATATGCTTTGTATCTATTTAAACTATAAAAGTTCAGAAGAATTACATTTCCCTGATGAATCATTCCTATTATCTATCATTCTGTGTCAATACTTTTATCATTAAATTTCTCTTTAGAAACATTTTTTTTTTTGTTTTTTTACAGATTTTATTTATTATTTCCAGAGAGAGAGAGGAAGGGAGAAAAGCAGAGAAAGACATCAATGTATGGTTGCCTTTCACTTGCCTCCAGCTACAGACCTGGCTGGAGACCTGGCTTGCAACTTGGTTATATGCCCTGGCTGGGGAATTGAACCAGTGACCTTTGGGTTCGCAGGCCGGCACCTTATCCACTGTGCCACCAGCCAGGGCATAAAACATTTCATACAATGTTAATAGAGATACACAAGATTTCTTTTGATTAGTACATTTTTTGATTGATGTTACAGAATAGGGTTTGACAAAGTAAGCCTGAGGGTCAAATCCCACCACAACTTGCTTTTGCAAATAAAGTTTTATTGGAACAGAGACACATTTATTTATTCCCATATTGTCTGAGACTGCTTTCAGGCTATGATGAGCAGAGGTGAGTAGCTGCGATAGAGACTTTATGGCTAGCAAAGCCCTAAAATATCCAAATGAATATTGATAACTTATGGGTGAGAAAGAAGCAATGCCTGTGTACCCAGCACTCAGTTTAAGAACTAGAACATTGCCAGTGCCTTTGAAGCTACCCAGAGGTTCTTCCTGGTCTTGGTCAGGTCCTACTCCATCAGACTCACTGACTCCTCCTCCTTGCCATTTGCTGATCATTTCATTCATTAAAAAAAATAATTTTACCATATTTGTATTCATAAACAATATATTGTTGAATTTTTCATGGTTTTTGAACTTTAAATAGACTCATGGTGTATTATTCATTGATCATTTGCTTTTCTCACTCACTTATTCTGTTTTTGAGATCCATCCTTTTTGTTGCATGTGGTTGTAGTTCATTTTCACTGCTGTTTATACTCTCACTAAAAGTACAAATATGTATTTTTCCATTCCAAAGCTAATGAGTATTTCCAGTCTTTCAGCTGTTGTAAAAGGGTTACTGGATACATTTCTGTGTGTGTCTCATGCTGCACATGTGCAAGCATTTCTCCAGAATACATTCCTAGTGCTGAGGAACTGCCTGGTCACAGGTACAATTACTTTCACCTTTACCATAGAAAGTCAGCTGTCTCCAAAGTGGTTACCAGAGTATCCTGCCTCCAGAAGTGTATAGGATTTGCCATCATGACACATCCTCAGCAACAATTGAAATCCCCCACTCTGCTTTTTTTCTTCCCCCAATTAAGTACATAAAAATGTCATGGTTGTTTTAATTTTTTAAAAAAGGTTTTATTTATTATTTTCAGAGAGAGGGGAAGGGAGAGAGGCAGAGAGGAAGAGAGACATCAATGTATGGTTGCTTTTCACCTGCTTCCAGCCACGGACCTGGCTGGAGACCTGGCTTGCAACCTGGTTATGTGCCCTGGCTGGGGAAGATTGTTTTAATTTTTATTTCTCAAAATATTAATGAAGTTTATCATCCTTTTGTGTATTTAATGACATTGATATTTCCACTTCCATGATAGCTTTTACAAGTGGCTCACCCATTTTTCAATTGGATTTTTTCTTATTGATAGTGACTTGTAGAAATTCTCTGCTTTTCTGGATACTAATGTTTTACCAGTTTTTTTTTTTTAAGATTTTATTTCATTATTTTTAGAAAGAGGGGAAGGGAGAGAGGCAGAGAGGGGAAAGAAACATCAATGTATGGTTGCGTTTCACCTGCCTCCAGACACAGACCTGACTGGAGACCTGGTTTGCAACCTGGTTATGTGCCCTGGCTGGGGAATCGAACCTGCGACCTTTGGGTTCGCAGGCCGGTGCCTTAACCACTGTGCTACCAGCCAGGGCTTTGTTTTACCAGTTTTGTTGTTGTAAATATCTTCTCCTACATCATGGCTTTTATTTTAACTCTTTTTCAAAATGTGATTTAACATAGGTTTTATTAGTCCTTCAGCTTTGTTGAAGTGTGATTGGTACTTAGTTAATTGCAGATATTTAATGTACACAATTTGATAAGTTTTGACATCTGTATATACCCATGAAACCACCATCACTCTCAAGATAATGAACATGTCTATTACCCACCAAAGATTTCCTTGTGTTCTTTGTAAACCTCCCTCCTGCCCCTCCTCGCCTCCACATTTTCCTGTAGCCAGGAAGCCACTGATTTGCTGTTTTTATAGATTACTCTTCATATTTTAGAATGTAATACCAATAAAGTAAAACAATAGGTGTCTTTTTTTCTGCCTTCTTTTACTCAAAATAAGTACTTTATGATTTATTCATGTTGTATCATGTATCAGTAGTTTACTCCTTTTTGTTGCTGAGAAGTATTCCATTGAATGGATACATCACAGTTTGTTTATCCTTCATTGATAAGCTTCTTTGGTTATGTCAGATAAAGCTGCTGTGAACATTTGTGTATGTGTTTTTGTATAAACATATGCTTTCATTTTTCTTAAATACCTAGGAGTGAAAAGTAGGATTATAAGTTTAACTCTTTAGGAATTGCCAAATTGTTCTCCAAAGTGCTTCCACAGCCCCAGAAATGCCTAGCATTTCCAGTCGCTCCATATTCTTGACATCATTTGTTGTGGTCAGTTTAAAAAATTTTAGACTTCTGGCCAACATAGAGGCATAGGTAGACATACTTTATCACCCTGCACACCAATAAGAAGAAACACAACTACCTTAAAACTAAAAACAACCAGAACTATCAGAAAATTGAACTGTATGTATGGAAGTCCAACAAAGAAATATAGGAGGAATGCTCATCCAGACAGGCAGGAGGGGCAGAGAAGGGGCAGAGAGGATGGGGAGTGGTGGCAGTGGCGGCAGTAGTGGCAGCAGCAGAGGTAGCAGCAGCAACAAGGCAGTGGCTGTGGTGGGCCAGTGGAAATATCAGTCAGACATTATAAAAGTCAGGAGAGACACTCAGGGAATGATACCAACCCCAGACCAGGCCATGTCGCTCACGGCTCCAGCACCAGGGAAAATAATGCCTCATTGTTTCTGACTGTGAATACTAGTGGGGGTTGGGGTGGCATAAGAAACTGCCAATCTCTTAGCAGAGTCCATTTGTTTAGAGGGCCCCCATGGTCTAGGATGTCTGAAAACCCACCCACCCTGACAGTCACAACCAGGGTACCAGTCTCATACAGGAAGCAGGAGAGGTGCTTGAAAAAGGGGTGAGTGCTGAGTAAGCAGCATTGTTCCCTCTTAGACCCCTCCCCCACACACAGCATCAGTCACCTGGCACTGGTGAATACCTAAGCTCTGCCCCTTACAATGTAGCAGGTGCCACAGCTCTAGCTAAGACACAGAGGCAAACACAGGAGGCTGTCAAGTTGGGGAGACAGAAGCGTATGGCCCAAAAGAGGGAGCAGATCAAGATTTCAGTGGGAGCACTAAACGATGATGGGATAGCCAACTTAACACATAAGGAGATAGCCTACCTAACAGATGCAGAGTTCAAAACACAGGTGATAAACAATGCTCGAAGACTTGACAGACAAGACTAAATATGACAAATGCATAAGGGAAAAAAATGAAGGCTAAGCTAAGTGAAACAAAGGAAAATCCACATGAAATCAATGATGAAGGGAAGGAAGCTAGAGTTCAAATAAATGATTTGGAACATAAGAAGGAAACAAACAGTCAACTAGTTCAGACTGAGGAAACAAGAATTTAAAAAAATGAGGAGAGGCCTAGGAACCTCTTGAACAACTTTCCAGTCATAGGGGCACTAGAAGAAGAAGAGGAAGAGCAAGAAGAATTTGAAAGATTATGCAAAGAAGTAATTAAATTTTTTTTTCTTGCTTTGGTGAAGGAAATAGACATATAAGTCTAGGAAGCACAGAGAGTCCTAACCAAGCTAGACCCAAGGAGGACCACAGCCAAACACATCATAATTAAAATGCCAAAAGTTAAAGGTAAAGAGGGAATCTTAAAAGAGAAAAAA
This sequence comes from Noctilio leporinus, assembly GCA_004026585.1. Lineage (NCBI taxonomy): Eukaryota > Metazoa > Chordata > Mammalia > Chiroptera > Noctilionidae > Noctilio > Noctilio leporinus. The sequence goes on along the minus strand of PVIW01016849.1, from coordinate 3,369 downwards.
AAGTTACCTACAAAGAGGCTCTGTAAGACTATCAGCTGATTTCTGAAAAGAAACTTTGCAGGCAAGAAGGGACTGGCAAGAGGTGTTCAGAGTAATGAAAAGCAAGGAGTTACAACCAAAATTACTCTATCCAGCAAAGCTAGCATTTAGAATGGAAGGGCAGAAAAAGTGCTTCCCAGACAAAGTAAAGCTAAAGGAGTTCATCATCACCAAACCCTCATTATATGAAATGTTAAAGAGACTTACTGAAGAAAAAGTAGAAAAAGACTGTGAACGTTAAAATAACAACAAACAATTATCAACAACTGAATCTAAAAAATAGAAACCAAAACAAACTAAGCAAACAATCAGAATAAGACTAGAATCATAGGTATGGAGATCATTGGAGAGGGTTATCAGCTATGTTATCAGATTGGGAGAGGGAAGGAGGGGGAAATGGGTAAATGGTGCAGGGATTAGGAAGCATAATTGGTAGGTACAAAATAGACAAGGGGATGTTAAGAGTAGTATAGGAAAGGGTGAAGCCGAAGAACTTATAGGCATGACCCATGGACAGGAACTAAGGGGGTTGAGACTGCTGAAGGGAAGAGGGGTACTAGGTGGAGGGGAGCAAAGAAAAAAAAATTGGGACAACTGTAACAGCATAATCAATAAAACATTTAAAAAATTTTAGATTTTCTAATAGGCGTTCAGTGATATCTCACTGTGGCTTAATTTTGAGTTTCCCTCATGACTTATGCTTATTTGCCATCCATATACCTTCTATGGTAAGCTACCTGTTCAAACCTTTTGTATAATTTTTCTTCTTGTGTGTTTTCTTAGTATACATTATGAATGTAAGTCTTTTAAAAAACCAAGTATGTAATTTGCAAATATTTTCTCTGTATCTTGTCTTTTGTTCTTTTAGTAGTCATTTAAATAACTTTGTTGAGGTATATAATATATGGCATGAAATTCACCCATTATGAATAAAAGAATTGAATTATTTTAAATAAGTTTACATAGTTGTGCAATAATCACCATGATCCTATTTAGAATACTTATCACAAATAAAGACTTCTTGTATCTATTGGCAAGTACTTCTGTTCCTACCTCTGGTCTCAGGCAATCACTGATTTATTTTCTGACTCTTCAGATTTGCCTTTTTTTTGAGGCATTTCATATAAATGAAGCTATAGAGAGTGTGTTACTGATCTGGGTCCTTTCACTGAGCACAATGATTTTTGAGGTTCACATATTTATATTTCATTCCTTTTTATTCTGAACCTATTCATCAGCTGATGGACATTTGAGTTATTTCAAGTTTTTGGCTATTGCGAGTTACACTGCTGTGAACATTTGTGTACAAGTCTTTATCTAGGTATATTCTTTTACTTCTCTTAGATAGATACCTAGGAGTGGAATTGTAATGTTTTATGTTAAATTTGTGTTTAAATGTTTGAGGATCTGCCAAACTTTGTTTAAAAGTGGTCTCATTTTTGTCAAAACTTGTTATTACCTGTGTTTTTTTAAGTATTTCCAATATAGTGGGTGTGAAATAGTATCCCACCATGGTTTGATTTCCTTCTGTTAATGATGTTGAACATCTCTTTATATGTTTATTGGCCATTTGTATATATATATTCTTTGGTAAAATTGTTATCTAAATACTTTGTGCAGCCCTGGCCTTTAGCACAGGGGATAAGGCATCAGCCTGTGAATTCAAAGGTCACTGGTTTGATTCCCAGCCAGGGCACGTAACCAGGTTGCAAGCCAGGTCTCCAGCCAGGCCTGCAGCTGGAGGCAGGTGAAAGGCAACTATACATTGATATTTCTCTCCCTCTCTGCCTCTCTCCCCCTCTCTCTAAAAATAATAAATAAAATCTTTAAAAATTAAAAAAAAATGCTCTGTGCATATTAAGGTTTCAGTCAATATTTATTCAAACACTTTTTATTTTACATCCCTCCCTTTCAGTACTCTGAGGTCACATATTTTAGGGAACCTGAAGTTGTCTTACAGCTCACAGATGCTCTGTTCATTTTTTCAATCTTTGTGTTTTATTTTAGATAGTTACTATTACCATGCTTTCAATTTCACGAATCTTTTCTTCTGCTATGTCTTCTGTGTTGTCAATTGAGCCCATCAAGTGTATCGCTTTTCTCAAACATTTTAGTTCTTATCTATAGACGTTTGCTTGGTGTTTTTCATTTGTTCCATGTATGTAGTTAACATAATCGGTATTTCCTCTAGCTTCTATTTACTGATTTTATCAACTATATATTTTGCATCACTTTTGATTACTTGTTTTCCTCTTTATTGGTTGTATTTTCTTGCATATTTATGTGGTTGGTAATTTCAATTGAGTGTTGTTTTATTTTGAACTTTACCATGTTAGGTGAATATTTTAAAATAGTTTTAAAAAATATTTTATTTATTATTTTTAGAGAGGAGGATAGGGAGAGAGGCAGAGAGGGAGAGAGACATCAATGTATGGTTGCCTTTCACCTGCCTCCATCTACGGATCTGGCTGGAGACCTGGCTGGCAACCTGGTTATGTGCCATGGCTGGAGAATCAAACCAGAGACCTTTGGGTTTGCAGGCCAGTGCCTTATCTACTGTGCCACCAGCCAGGCCTAGGTGATAAGTTTTTATTCCCATGACTACCTTTGTTTTTTTGTTCTTGCTTGCAATTATATTATTTGAAACCTGTTTGATCCTTTTGGGTCTTGAAGTTCAGTTTGTTAGGTGGGACCAGAGCAGCATTTAGTCTGGGGCTAATAGTCTGGGTCTAATTTTACCCCATGACTGAGGCAAAATCCTTTTAATATTCTATCCTATGCTGTAAGGGTTATGAAGTTTTCCACTATTACTGGTGAGGATATGCATCATTTCCTGGCCTTGTATTATACCCTTGAGTATTATACCCCTCACTTTTTTGTAGTGGTTCTTTATCTAACCTTTGTGGGGCTTTCTTATGTTCATGAGCTGATCAGCGTTCAGCTGAAGACTCAATAGGGACTTTCTGCAGATCACTGAAGCTTCTCTATCTGGATACCTTTCACCTCTCTAGAATTCTGCCCTGTGTACTCTGGCCACCGTGATTTTTCTAGACTCTCAGCCATGTCTTTGTATCAGGTAGACTTCACTCTGCCTGGGTCCTGCTCCCTGTGCTGTAGCTTGGAGACTCTCTGGGTGGGAAGTTGGGGTTATGGAAGAGCTCACCCCTTCCTTTTTTGTCACTCAGAGGTCACTGATCTTCTTTGCCTCATGTCTGACATCTTGAGAACCATTGTTTTCTATCGCTTAATGAATCTAAATCCAGTTTCTGGAATGCCATTTGGACAGAAAAAGAAGTGCTTATTTTCTTTTTTTTTTTTTTTTTTAATTTT